>PVHX01007540.1:0-88419 GCA_004024805.1 Geosciurus inauris
CCTTTATCTTTCTTTTTCCCTCTCTCCCTTCTTCCTCCCCTCCCTCCCTCTTTGCCTCTTCCTTTCTTCCTTTCTCCCCCTCCCGCTTTCTTCCCACTGCCCCTAGTTTTGTATCACCTTCCACTTATCAAGGGAAACATTCAACCTTAGACTTTTGGGTACTGACTTACTTCACTTGCATGATAGTCTCCAGTTCCATCCATTACCAGCAAATGCTGCTGTGTGTGTGTGTGTGTGTGTGTGTGTGTGTGTGTGTGTGTTTGTTTGTTTGTCACACTCTCTTTATTCATTTGTTGAAGGGGACATATTTTGATTCCATAGCCTGGCTATTGTGAATTTTGCTGCTATAAACATTGATGTGGCTATGTTACTGTAGTATGATGATTTTAAGTTCTTTAGGTCCTTTGGGTATAAAAAGAGAGGGATAGCTGAGTCATATGGTGGTTCCATTCCTTGGTTTTTGAGGAATCTCCATACTGCTTTCCAGAGTGGTTGCACAAATTTGCAGTTCTATTAATGACATATGAGTGGACTATTTTGCCCACATCCTTGAGAACATATATTCTTATATTCTTGATAAATATCATTCTGACTAGAGTGAGATGAAATATTAATATATTTTTGATTTGTATTTCCCTGATTTCTACAGTATTGAACTTTTTTTTGCAAATATTTGTTGACAATTTGTATTTCTTTAAAATGAGTTTGTTCAGTTCCTAGTTTTTTGAGGACCCTTTATATTGCTTTCCAGAGTGGTTGCACCAATTTCCAATCCCATCAGGAAAGTATGAGTGTACCCTTTGCCCCAAATTCTGGCCAACATTTATTGTTACTTGTATTCTTGATAGTTGCCATTCTGACCAGAGTGAGATAAAACCTCTTTGTATTTTAATTTCCAATCTCCAATTACTACAGCTGTTGAATATATTTTTATGTATTTGTGGACCTTGCGTATTTCTTTTTTTTTTTTTTTTTTTTGAGAAAGTTCTGTTCAGTTCCTTTGTCCATTTATTCATTAGGTTATTTATTTTTTCTGTTTTAAGTTTCTTGAAGTCTTTGCCATTTCTGGAAATTAATGCCCTGAGGTGCAGGTGGCAAAGATTTTGTTATCTTGGAAGACTTTTACTTCATCTTCTTTATTTTTTATTTTTATTTTTTGGTACCAGGGATTGAACTCAGGGGTCCTCAAACACTGAGCCACATCCCCAGACCTATTTTGTGTTTTATGTAGAGACAGAGTTGCTTAGTGACTCACCGTTGCTGAGGCTGGCTTTGAACTTGTGATTCTCCTGTCTCAGCCTCCCAAAGTGCAGGGATTACAGGCGTGTGCCACCACGCCTGGCTTCATCTTCATTTTTAAGCTAATTTTCCTGGGCATAGTATTCTTGATTGACATCCATTTTCATTCAGATCTTGGTATATATTATTACAAGTCTTCCTGGCTTTTAGAGTCTGAGTTGAGAAATCAGTCAAAATTTTAATTAGTTTACCTTTAATGTAACCATTTTTCTCTTGCAGCTTTTAAAATTCTATCCTTATTCTGTATGCTAGGCATTTTCATTATAATGTGTCTTAGAGGGGATCTATTGTGATTTTGTAAATTCCGAGTCCTATATATGTCTTGTATTTGAATTTCCATCTCATTCCTTGGATTTGGAAATTTTTCGAATATTATTTTATTGAAAATTTTGTGCTTCCCTTTAGTTTGTATTTCAGATCCTTCGTTACCCCACTGATTGATTTGTTCTTTTGAGGTTATCCTAGATTTCTTTAATAATCTGGTTGTAGTCTTTAAACATCTTTTATTTATGATTAACTTCATTTTCAAGATCATATACTTTGTCTACATGGTATGAAATCTATCTTCAAAGTGGTCCAATATATTGGTGATGCTTTCCATTAAATTTTCAAATCGTTTTATTGATTCTTTCATTTCCAGGATTTCAGTTTGGTTCTTTTACGGAATCTCTCTTTCTCACTCTCTGTCTCTATTTCTTTCAGTGTCTTTTTTTATTTTTTAATTTTATTAGAGCTTTATAGTTATACATAGTAGTTGGATTCATCCTGACATACTCATACATGCAGAGAAACCAATTTCAGTTCATATATTTTCTCTTTAATTTCACTCTTTACATCTTTTAGTTCGTTAAACATTTTAACTATGAACTTTATAAATTATCTTTCTGACATTTCTTCCACTGGAGTGTCAGTTGAGTCAGTTGTGGAGGCATTATTGGCTGTTTTAAGTGGTTTGCTCACTTGCTTTTTCATTTTGTTTCTATATCTACCCATCTATTGGGATACTTATTCCTTATTCTTTACAGCAAGAGATCCTTTTGTAAACTTCTTTCTCTTAAAATCCCTGTGTTGGGCAAATATCCCAATATTAATATTTTTACCCAATGTGTGACCTCTGTTGATATTATCATTAGCATCACTTTGAGCGATGCCTCTGAATTCCTTTTACTACAATCACTTCAGAGCCAAGTCTCATACTATTCAACATTATGAAAATGAGAAACTTGTTATTCTTCTCCATGGTTCCTGAAATCCAGGTGTAAACTTGTTGTAATGTTCTGGGACTGGTCAAAAATTATTTTTAATAAATTTAGTAAAATTGCTGTAATATTAAATAAAGACCAAAAGAAGATAAGAAGAAAGATTGACAAAAAGAGAAAAAGAAAAAGAAAGTAATAATAGAAAATAATAAGCCAGGTGCAGTGATGCAAGCCTGTAATCCCAGCACTTTGGGAGGCTGAGACAGGAGAATCGTGAGTTCAAAGCCAGCCTCAGCAATGGTGAGGCGCTAAGCAACTCACTGAGACCCTGTCTCTACATAAAACACAAAATAGGGCTGGGGATGTGGCTCAGTGGTCGAGGGAGCCTGAGTTCAATCTCCAGTACCAAAAAAAAAAAAAAAAAGGAAAAGAAAATAACAATATATATCAAGGTAAAAAGAAGAAAAAGATGGTTGGTGGATGTATGACATAGTAGGATATAATGTAAGAGGGAGAATAGCAGGTAAGAGGAGCAAGTATAAATTAGGTCCAGAAAAGCCAGCATAGAGAGAATTATTCCAATTAATGATGTAAACAGTTAGAATAAATACATTCAAATGGGTTGATGATATGATATTGGCTACTAGGGTAACAACTATCAATCAGGTTAAACTACGATATATTTGATCGTAGTTAACATTACAGTTATTTATATTAAACCATGTCAAAGTGAAGAAATTTTCTGTTGAATCTTGGTTTGTATTTTGGGGATACTTATTGCTGCTTCTTTACAGCAAGAGATTCTTATTTCATTTTATTAGCATTTGGGACATATAGCAGATGCCCATCATTCCTTGGCTGTGGACCCTCCAAAGTTGTTGAGGCACAACAGACACATCTATATTTGCCATGGACCTCTCATCAGCTAGTTCTGGTTTGTTATCTCAGAGGCCTGCCCCTAATTGCTCCGAGGGTTCAGTGTTGTGTCTTAGTTGTTCATATTGACTGTAGGTGTTCTGGAGTGATGCAGGGCTTTGTAGTAACCTTGTGATTGCTGTGGTTCACCATATACCTGTTCCCCTCTACAGGATTTTTTTCACAGGGTTGCCTTAGATACCAACTGACTATAAGCATAGGTCCTCTAGTTGTGGATTTTCTGTGGGTGTTCTAAGTTGCAGAGGACTCAGTTGGTTCACTTGAGTTATAATTTTCACTGCTTCAGGTTGTGAAAAGCAGGTGCTGATTGCCTCTGTTGACTAAAACTAATGCAAGGTTTCCCAGTAAACAAAATATGCCCTTTCACTTGCTTGTAACCACGAACCAGGCTAGGAGCCAAGTCAGGCTAGGAACAATCACTCCCTGCTGCCTGGGACCAGGCAACTTTCTACCTTTACTGACTTCCCTGTGGCTATAGTAGTAATTGGGTGCCTTCCCTTTAAACTTCCTGAGGTATTCAGGCAACTTCTAGCAGCTTCTGCCTGCTGCGGCCACTGTCCAGGAACTGGACCTCTATGTCACTGGATATTCAGTCAGCTTCCCTTTTGTAGGGACCCCACTTGGACTGTGGATATGATCAAGGGGATAGTCCCTCTAGGCTTCTTAGGACTCAGACAATTTCCCATGGTGCCTCCCCATAATATCAGTGGTCAGGGCCAGTCCAGTCTTGATGGATCTGCTCTTTTCTCCTTGGGACCAAAGCTGCCTTATCACGCATCTCTGCCTGGGCCCCATGGAGGATGTGCAGAGCTGTCCACCTCTGCCTGGATCACAAGGAGCATGAGCAGAGATCTGCATTTGGTGCACTTTCCCACATGGGTCTGTTCCACCCCACTTCCCTTGTTCCTAGTGAGGAGGAAAAGCTTTCAGCTTTCAGCTTTCAGCTAGCAGCAGTCCCTCTAGAAGGTCTTTCTAGCCAAATTCTTAAGAGATCTCACAGCAAAAGATTTCCCTCTAGTTTAATCTGTGGCTGTCTGGACATGGAAAGATGTCTGTTGATTTAAGGGGATGACTAGTTGGCCGAGGGCACCACAAAATGGCTGAGGAGCTCAGAACAGCATTCTATTCACGATTTGGTTTTAAACTGTTTTTATCTGCTTGAAAGACACTTCTGTTTGTGTCATGCTTTAATCTTGTTTGCCTTTCCAAATGTTTTTAAATGTGTGAGCTTAAGAGTTTTTGCTCCTTCTCTCTTTCCCTATCTGTTGCCCTTCCCACTACTCCAACCTGGTTTGGGTTCCAGGTTGAAGAACTCTGTTTATTTTTTACTCTGGTAACCTATCTTTACGTGCCTCTAGGTTTCAGACTTTGTAGTACTGAGTCTTAGAGCAATTATGCTTTTCCTTCACTGCCTCCTTTCTATGTTGTGATGAGATCCAGAATTGCTTGCCAGCTCCCTTTCACCATCTTCTCAAACCTTCCCCAACCCCTCAGCCTATTTTATCTGGAGAAAAGTCTAAGTTGTGAGGCTGGCCTCAAATTTGCAATCCTCCTGCCTCAGCCTCTGAGTTGCTGGGATTACAAGCATGCACTGCCACCTTCACAGCTCGCAATTGTTTCTTCATTAACTGTAGAGTAACAGTAAAGACTCATACCACAGTTATATATAGAGAGACACATGTAAAGAGCATTTCTCGGTTATTTGTATAGGTGGAATTAACCATAATATGATGCCAGTGGTTGCAGTGGTGCTGAAAACACAATTTCTCATATAAATACAGTGTTTCAAACATGGAAAATTTCCATGAGTCAAATAAAAGTATGGAACTTTTATTTGTATTTGTATTTGTATTTCTAAATATGAACATTTTGACATATGTCTAATTTTAATATTATAACAAGCCAAAGAAATTAAAGACTACCTCCTGTCATATTTGCTTTTATTATGCAAAATAGTGCAAAAGTATTTATTTCCTTATGTGAAAATAACAATGACAACCTTGGTAATAAACATGAAATAGTTGTGAAAATGCTACAGATTCTCTAATTTGCATGTTTTATGTTCATAGGTTATTCAAATAACCAGATGCTCAACTCACACACTTTATGCTCACATATTACTCAAATCACCAGGATAACTTTGCATTTTGGTTTTTTCATTCAGGATTTTGAAATTTAACCTCTTTAATCTTTCTAATCTTTGTTTTCTTATCTGTTTAATTTGAATAATTGTACTTACACAAAGTACTCTGAGAATTAGAATATGTAAGAAGTAAAGAATAATTATGGACTATAGTAGACAGTATCAGCCTAATATTATGTCATATTATTTCATAGAATTCATACTATAGTTTTTGTTATGGTTTGGATATGAGATATCCTTTAAAAGTTAAAAGCTAATGCAGAAATATTCAAAGGTGAAATGATTAGGTTATGAGACCAGTAACCTATATCAGTACATCCTAGTGTGAATGGAGTAACTATGTGTTAACTATAGGCAGATGGGACTTGGCGGAGGAGATGGGATGAGGAAGGGCTGGAATGGTTCATCTTTCCCAAGGACCATTCCCCCTTTCTTTCTCTGCTTCCCAATCACCATGAGTTAAACTGTGATTCTCCACCAGTGACTTTTCACCATAGAGGCCATGAATTTTTGAGCCCAAAATAATTTTTTTTTCTCCTCTAAGTTGTTCTTATTTGGTCAGTGACAAAAAGATGACTAACATGGTTCTTGACAATATTCTGGATTCAGAGCAATTTTTAGAACATGATGCTACAAAAAAGGATGTGATTTTAAAGTAGATTAAAATATAATTTGATGTAAAATGACAAGTAAGAAATACCAGGGTATTCTATCCCTCTGAATAACAGCCATAAAAGACATTAAGCTAGAATAATAACAATAATAATAATTCATTTTAGAAATTGGAAACTAATCTTTTACTTAAAGTCACCATGGCAAGTGCTACTTGTAGAGAGAGGTTGCTGACCTTTGGTAAGAGGTAGACTTTTACACCATCTGCTATTTCCCATTCCTTATCACTACTGTGACTGTTAGGGTTGGAGAGTCAGCATTCCTAAGGCATATGATTGGCAATAAAAGTTTTGTACTTCAGTAATGGGTTTGTATTATTCACTCATTCCTGTGGTCCCCGAGGAAATACCACTTTTGATTTGGCTCCCTAAATATGCAGTAGCTTCCCCAGAAGCATCTTTTGGAAGCATACCTTTGTTCATTTTATATCAAGACATTTAAAATAATCTGTTTTGTATCACAGGCTGACTATGGTAATAACAGAACAGAAACTTTATTGACCACTCAACAGGGGACATGGACTTTGGGAAAATGGTTTGCAAAAGTGGCTATAAAAACAGATGAGTGCAGAACTTTTATCAGTGATAAAAGTAATCTTTCAGGAGAAGAATCAGATTGCCACAATTGCATTCTAATGCATGAAATTTTCCATTCTCAACCAAATATTATCATGCATGCAAAGAAACAAGAAAATATGGCTCATGTACATTTAAAAATTTTGGAAAACACTCACTAGTCTAAGGAGCTCAAACATAAGCATTACCAGTAAAGGGTTTTAAATCAACAGTCTTAAATATGCTTAGTGAACTAAGGGAAACCATATGGAAACAACTGAAAGGAAATCACAAAAATAAATTAGAAAATGAGGAAAGTCAATAAAGAGAGAAATTATTAAAAGGAACCAGATGGAAATTCTGGGGCTGCAAAGTATAATAGTTTAGATTTTTAACAAATTACAGGATCAACAACAAATTTGGGCAGGTAGGTGAAATAATTAACAAAGTGGAAGGGAAGGTATTTCAAGTTATTCCAACTGAGAAACAGAAAAAATTTAGAAAGTGAATAAAGAAAAATGAAGAGAAACTGAAGAACAATACTAACCACCCAACAAACAATAGGGGAATGCCAGGAGAAAAAGAGACAGAAAAGTGTTTGCATTTATAATGGCAAAGTATCCCCAAATTTGATTAGATTCATGAATATAGAGGTCCCAGAAGCTTAACTCCAAGAAGATAAAACTGAAGAGATCTATATTGAGATATATTACAAATCATTGGAAAAAAAAAGAATCTTGAATATAACAACAGAGAAGCCACACATTATGTAAAATGGATTTTTAATATGATCAACAGTTGTATACTAATCAGAAGCTATGAGAACAGCATGAAGAGATATGAGCTGTTTAAAATGAAAAAAAGAAAAAAAAACAATACATCTGTCACCCAACAACCTTATAACTGGCAAAATTATCCTTCAAAAGTGAGGGAGAAATAAAGTATTTAAATGTAGATAAAAGTTCAAGGAGTTTGGTATGGCTAGACCTGTCGAAGAAGAAATACTAAGAGGAAGCAAGGTACAGTGGAGCATGCTTGAAATTCCAGCGACATGGGAGACTGAGGATTGTAAGTTTGTGGCCAGCCTCAGCAAATTAGCAAGTCTCTATCTTAAATAAATAAATAAATAAATAAATAAATAAATAAATAAAATACATAAAATGGGTTGGGGATTAGTTCAGTGGTAAAGTATTCTAGATTCAGGTTCAATCCACATTACCAAAAAAAAAAAAGGAAATGCTGAAAGCAATTCTTTAGACAGAAATGAAAGTACACCACATAGTAACTCAAATGAAAAGAAACAAAAAGCACTAGTAAGAATAACTACATAGGTAGAGAATGCACCACTGTTCTTTTGGTTTGTAATTCCTCTCTTTATTTCTAAATTATTTTAAACACAAATGCACAAGTAGTAATAAATCTTTATTAACTGCTACATTGCATAAAGATACAATCTTTGAGAATAACAGTTCAAAGAGGGAAGGAGGTTGAGAAATAGGAGAAAAATGTCGGTATGGTATTGAAAATAATTTTTTATTATTCAAACTAGATTGTTACACTTTTTTTTATTATTCAAACTAGAGTGTTATACGTTTTTTTTTTATTATTCAAACTAGATTGTTACACGTTTACTACCTTCCTTGTAGTTCTCCAGGAAATATAAAAGCAAATAACCAAAAATAAAAAAATACAGAAAAAAAAGTAGATAGTATGCTTCAAAAAAAACGTGAATACAAAAAAGTTGTTATGGAGAATTAAAAGCCCAAACCTATCACATACAGAAAATAAGCAGTTAAATGGTACAAAACATGTTCATAATATTAACTACTTCAAGTATAAATAGATTAAAATAAATTAAAAGACAGAGATTGACAGAATGCATTAAGGAACACAATCCATATATATCCTGACTATAAAAGACCTACTCTAGACAGGACACAGAACTATTGATTGTAAAGAGTGAAATTAGATATTCCATGCAAGTAGTAATTATAATACATATGAGGTAGCTTTATTATTCTCAAAGGATTGTTTTTGGCAAATAATGAACAGGAGACATAGAATATTCTATATGGATAGATAATTTACACTGTAGAATATATAGCAATTATAAATATATGCATACCCAACAAAAATACCTCAAATATATGAAGCAAAAATTGGTAGAATTGACATGAAAAAATAGTTCTATAAAAATAGTTGGTGTTGTTAGTCTGCTTTCCATTGCTTAAACAAAATACCTGAGAAAAGTAAATTCAAAGAAGGAAAGGTTTATTTATCTCATTGTTTCAGAGATTTTAGTCCATGGTTTGTTGTGTCCATAGTTTTGGGGCCTTTGGCAAGGTAGGACATCATGAAGGGAGAGTGGGAGAAAAGCTGCTTACTCCATGGTGGATGGGAAGCAACAAGACAGAAATTGGAATGGGTTGGATCCCAATATCCTTTTCAAGGGCACATCCACAGTGATCTAGCTTACTTCCATGGGCTTTGCCTCCTAAAGTTTCTATCATTTCACGGTAGTGCTACAGACTCATGAACAGATGAGCCTTTGGGGGTCAATTAAGATGCAGACCATAACAGTAGGATAGAGGAATATGCTATTTTTAATATAGAATATAACAACGGGAAAGAAGATGACTAAGGAAATCAAAGACTTGAATAACACTACAAACCATTAAAGACCTAAGAGACAAATATTAAGAACACTTTACTCAACAATAGTAAAATGCACATTATTCTAAGGTGTATATGGAACATTCTTCAGGGTAGGCCATATCTTAAGTCACAAAATAAGTCTTTACAAATTTGAATAGATTATTTCATGCAATGTATCTTTTCTGACTATAGTGAAATGACTAAAAATAAGAACAGAAGGAAAACCAGAAAATCTTCAATGTATAAACAACCCAGTTTAACAACAAATACGTTAGAGAATCACGCAGAAATTGTAAAATACTTTGAGACAAATAAAAATTAAAACATAATCTACAATTATAGTGTGCAGTGAAAGCAGTGATCAAATAGAATTTATAGCTGAATATAAATACATTAAAGAAAAATGAACTAAGATCAAGAACCTACTTGTATCATTTAACTACTTAGAAAATAATAGCACACAATACCCAAAGTAAAAGACAGAAAATTATAAAAGAAAATGATATAAAGATGAAATACTGGACTGTAGATTTGCAAAATAAAGATAGACAAATGGCAGAGAAAATCAAAGAAACCAAGTTAACTCTTAAATCAACAAAATTAACTTTTAGCTACATTGACTAATAAAATGGCAAAAAGACTCAAGTGAAGTCAAACATGAGAAGGGGAACATTTTACTGACATTACAGAAAGAAAATATAAAAGAATACTGTGTACAACTGTATGCAAATAAATTGCATAACACAGATTAAATGGTCAAATTCTGAGGAACATGCAGACTCTAGAATATCATAAAAGTAGAAAATCTAGCCAGGCGTAGTGGTGCACGCCTATAATCCCAACAACTTGGGAAACTGAGGCAAGAGGATCTCGAGTTCAAAGCCATACTCAGCAAAAGTGAGGTGCTAAGTCATTCAATGAGACCCTGTCTCTAAATCAAATACAAAAAATGACTGGGGATGTGGCTCAGTGATCAAGTGCCCCTGAATTTAATCTCCGGTACTGAAAAACAATGTAGAAAATCTGAACAGAACTCTAAAATGTCAGTAGATAGAATCAGTTAAAACAAGTCACTTCCCAGTGAAGTCCAGGATCACTGGTGACATCTTCACTAGCTGATTTATATCAATCCTTCTTAAACACTTGTAAAAAATGCTTGTGAAGACAAATACTTCCTAACTCACAGTATGAGGTCAGAATTCTCTTATATCCAAGCCAGGTGATGTCATTGCAATAAAGAGAACTACAGCAATATTTAGCAATACAGATATAAAAATGGTCAACAAAATACTAGTAAACCGAATTCAGATGCACATTGCATGGACCATAGTCCAGAATCATGTGAGATTAATACCATGAAGGCAGGAATAATGCAGCATATTATAAATTGCATTAACATAGTGATGGAAAACACCCATGATCATCTTAATTGATGATGGAAAAATCATTTGAATACATACACCATGCTTTCATGATAAAAGCACTTAAAAATTAGGATCAGAAGGACACATTCTCAACATAATAAAGACCATATGTGAAAAACCCACAAGTATCCTCAGTTTCAATAGTGAAATTCTGCAAGCTTTTCCTTTATAATAAAGAAGACTAGGGTACTGCCTTTACCTCTTGTAATCAACATAGTCTTGAATGTTCTTGCCAGAGTGACTAGTCAAGAAGTATAAATAAATGGCATTCCGATTACCTTTAATCATGATGATGTGATTATATTTGTATGTAGAAAACCCTGGAGAAATCCACAAAGTACTGTTAGAGCTACCTAATTCAGAAAATGTGAAAGATAAAAAATCAGCTTGAAACATCAGCTATATTTCTACATACTAGCAATGAACTATATGAGACGGCTATTTGAAAACAATTCCATTTTCATTAATAGAAGAATGAGAAATTATACTACATATGATGTATCAAATAGCATTCTACTGTCATGTATAACTAGTTAAAAAGTTTTAAAAAATACTTAATACTGAATTTAATGAAGCATGCAAAAGTCTTGTTCATTGAAAACAACAAAACATGGTTGAAAGAAATAAATGAATATCTAAGTACATGGAAAGAGAGACAGTACTCATGGATACAGAGGCTTTATATTATTAATATGACAAGACTACTCAAATACAGATTCAGTCACTCTCTGAGATTTTGATTACTATCAAAATTGCAGCGGTACCTTCAGCAAAAATGAAAAAAAAAACTTGCTAAATTATATAAGAAATTTTAAACTCAAAAATGTCTTGAAAACGAAATACAAACTTAACTAACACTTCACAATTTAAAATTTACTCTGAAGCTAAAGTAGTCAAAATAAAATTCTACTGATATGAGGATCAACAAAAGACCAATGGAACCGACTGAAAAGCCCAGAAATAAGCTCTAATACATGGTGTCAAGTGACATTCAAAAAAAAAAAAAGTGATAAGAACTTCTAGTAGGGGCATTTGCTAGGAAACCTGGAAATTTGCATGCAGAGAATAAAGTTGGGCCTTGACTTCACACTACATTAAAAAAATTAAAATGAGTTTTAAAATTTTTTAATAGCTAAATTTGTCAATAACTAACTTTAATAGCTAACTCTATTAAACTCTAAGAAAATTTAGAAATAAATCTTCATGATTTTAACTTAAGAATGGCTTCTTAAATATGAAAAAAACTGAGGCAATGAGAAAAAAATGAATAAAATTGACTATTAAAATTATTTTTTGCATATTAAAAGATAGCATCAGGAGAATGAAAAGACATAGAATAGGAAAAATATGTGATATCATATGTAGGGGTTTGGTATTCAGACTATATAAAGAACCGCTACTCAATAACAACAACAATAACAAAAACAGTTATAAAAAGGACAGACATCTCAATATACATTTATCTAAATATATGCAAACTACCAGTAAGTTGCTCAGCTTCATTAAGCTTTAGAAATATGCAAATAATACCCCAACAATATGTCACTTTACACCTACTAGAATGGCTGTCACTAAAAATAAATGGAAAACAGCAAGTAATGGTCAGGAGTAGAGAAATTAGAACCCTTGTAATTCCTGTAGAGAATGTTGGATGGTGTAGCCATTATGGAAAATTGTGACAGCTCCTCAAATAGTTAGACATAGGATTGCAAAATGACTCAAAAATGTTACTCCTACGCATACAACAAAACATTGAGATAAGGCCTCAAACAGATATTTGCATGCAAATGGTCATGGTGGCATTATTTGTAATAGTCAAAACACGAGTCATAAAAATGACAAATTCTCATATATGCTACCCACTTGAAGAAATCTTAAAAATAGTATGATAAGTGAAATAAGCCCAATCTCAAAAGAAATATATCATCCCATTTATGAAAATTTTTAAATAGAAAAAAATCAGAGGCAGAAAGTAGATTAGAAATTATCTGTGACAGGAAAAAGAATTCTTGCTTAGTGGGTACAGAATTTTCATTTGGAGTAGGGAACAAGTTTTGGAATTAGATAATGGTGTTGATTGTACAGCCTGGTAAATGCAATGCATGCCCCTATATTTTACACATAAAAGTTGCAAAAGTTATCTATTTCATAGCAAAACATATAAAATACATAGCTATATTTTCTTTTTATAAAATTTTAGTATCATGGATTGAAGCTGGGGGAGAGGGGCTTAACCACTGAGACATATGCCTGACCCTCTTTTTTTAAACTATTTTATTTTATTTTTATGTGGTGCTATGGAGCAAACCCAGTGCCTCACACATCCTAGGCAAGTGCTCTGCCACTGAGCTATAGCCCCTGTCTTGTTTTTAATTTTTATTTTTTTATTTTTTAATATCTTATTTAGCGACAAGTTGTCCTAATTTGCTTTGGGCCTCACTAAGTTGCTCAGGCTGGCATAGAACTCTTGATCCTTCTGCCTTAGCATCCAAAACCATTGGGATTACAGGCATGTGACACCAGTGCTCAGCATATCTATATTTTCTTTATTTAAATGGAATTAGTTTTCTCAAGTTTTTTAAAGTAGAAATGATAATTGTTTTTTCCCTTTGCTTTGTATTCCAGTAGTATAAAACTCATTATTGTGTTTAGCAATCCACTTAAAAACCTATCTTAAAATAACTTTAACTTTTTATCATTACCTTTATTTCTAAGGTCTTGATTCAGTTTTAACACACCAACATGTGGTGGAATATGAAAGACTGTTCTAGAAACACTTTTTAAAGACATTACTGTTGCCTTTGAAGTAGAAAATGTGATGCATTGAGTTCTATAATAACCAAGATAAGTTTTCAATTTCAAAAACCAATAGTATCTCAAGGGTCACTTTTTCCATTCAGTTTCATATTGTTGATTTGAAAAGGGAGTTTCCACTGATTTCAAAAGGGCTCTTTACAGAGATAGACTGTAAAAGAGCCTGGAGCTCCAAATGAAAGCAGAATAGAGATTTGGGACAATCTGAAATCTTTGGTGGACTCACTCAATTGGAATATGGTTATGACAATACATAAAATCCAGTTTATATTTCTCAAATAAAATTTGTACCAATGATTTCCTGCAAAATAGTAAAAATTTGTTTAAAATATATTTTCTTAAGATAAAGCTGGTTACACCTAGCAGTTATGCTTTGACCAGAATCTCTTGATTCAATTTAGTTGCAGTATATGTACTTGATTTTTACAGTATGCCTTTACTTCATTCACTAATGAGTAACTGCTATATGAACAGCATATTCACATATTATTTTTATCTGTTAAAATACATTTTTTGGTACCAAGGATTGAACTCAGGGGCACTCGACCACTGAGCCACATCCCCAGCCCTATTTTGTGTTTTATGTAGAGACAGGGTCTCACTGAGTTGCTTAGTGCCTTGCCGTTGCTGAGGCTGGCTTTGAACTCGCAATTCTCCTTTCTCAGCCTCCCAAAGTGCTGGGATTACAAGCGTGCGCCACCATGCCCAGCTTCTGTTAAAATATTTTTAATAAAAGTTACTATAATTCACTTTACACTCTTTATTTACCCTAAACTTTTAATAGTAGTTACTTTGATTAAAATTTCATACTCATTCCTCATTATTTTTGTCAGAAAGTTGCTTAAAAGAATAAAGATTTTAAAGTATGTGGTGTTCATTCTGTACTTACAATAGAAGTCTTACATATGAAAATACATTATTGAAATACAATGAGACAAGTGCATTAAAAGAGATATTATAGAAACACATAAGATGAATTTTAATTTGGTATTGGTTGGTGCGTGAAATCCTAATTGGATTAATAAAACTTGGTGAAATATATGTTAAAATATGGCACTTAAAATATTCATTGTGTGTTTTCTTAATCTGTTTTGAGAGTTCTGTGTACATTCTGGATAGAAATTATGACAAGAAATATAACTTGAGAATACTTTTTCCTGGGCCATGCTTTTATAAAATTTTTTTTTTTCATTCTTTTAAAGTGTTTCTCAAAGAGCAGAAGCTTTTTTGATGAAGTTCCATTTGTTGGTTTATCCTTTTGTATGTTTGGTGTCAAATCAGAAATCTCTAACCTATGGTCACAAAGATTTTCTTTGTTTTATAATAAAACATTTACATTTTAGGTTTTATATTTATAAATTATTCATTTTATTTACTTTTATACGTAATGAGACCTAGAATATATTCTCTTTTGTGTATAAATTTACAAAAGTATTTCAATTATTATATTAATATTGGTTGAAAAGATTGTCCTCTTTGCCCAATATTGTTAAATATTACTTAAAAAGCAATTGACCATATATTTATGGTCTGTTTTTTAAAATCTCTACTCTTTTCCATTAAAGTAATTGTATATCATCATGCCAATAGCATTTCATTTTGATAAATGTAACTTTCAAATAAGTTTTGAAATCAGCTTTTAATGTTCTTATTTTTGTGTTGTTTTATATAACTATGTGTTTACATGTGAGTTTGGGTCTGGGCTGAAAATTTCTCCCAAAATACTACTTGTGATTTTATTAAGGATATTTTTAATCTATATGCATATTTCAGGGACATTAATATCCTATCAATATTGATCATTTCAACCTATGAAAGCAGTAGACTTTCTAATTTATTTAGAACTTTAATTAGCTCTTTAGTTTTTCTCAACAGTTTTGAAAAACTGCAAATTATTAAACATTCCTCTTATAATTTTGATGCTCTTATAAATGGCACATTGTTTTTACTTTACATTTCTCAGTGTTCATTGATATTATATGAAAAATAATGTTTTGAAATCAATAATACTAACAAAACTCTAATCATAATAATATGAATAAATGAAAGAATATGCAAATGCACATGATACGGAAATGACAGTTGGTATTTCTACTGAATCAGCAGGTATCATTTAGATAACACAGTGATATTATAAGTAAATTTAGGCCAATCAATGGGACAACTTAAATAAAATTGAAAAATTCCTTGAAGGACATAAATAATTAAAACTCAATCATAAAATTTATATGACTGTTTATACCTTAAATTTAATTTGATTATTACTATTCTTAAATTTAAATGTATCATTTTTTTAGTTCCTACTTCATATATTCTTCTTTGTTTCCTTTTTTGTTCTTCTTTTATATCATTCCACTTTATATCATTTTTTAGCTCTTAAGCAGAAAAATGACTTCTGGATGTTATGATTGAAGGTTCAATCTGGCTACTCAAGGAAGACGGTTATTGGGGAAGAGTTGAAGAAAGTGATCAGTTAATCTTGTTGTGAGCTGGTTTAAGTGGACCAGGGACAGGTGAACTTTTTGTTTTATTTTGTTTTTTGCTTCTTTCTAAAGAATAGAAGAATTATGTTCTGTCCATGGAGATGAGAAAATGACTATGTAGTCTAAAGATAACATCAATTGATAATCTTATCTGATGATGGAGGTCAATAAACCAGTCAGTACTGGAGACTTAAATTTTGTAGTCAACACAATAAGGATAGCAATGAATCCATTTTAAAACCTGAGCCTGAGTAGATAATCTAGGTATGGAGCAAACAAGAGAGGGCCTCTGGCCTAATCCAAGGAATTATAGAATTTATTTTGAAACAGAGATTAAGGAGGACCAACTAGTGAGTAAAAGAATAAGCACGTATATGGTGTTATCAGGGTCAAGGAGAAACTATTTTTAAAAGGGGGAGTGAATGCTCAAAGGTGAAAATTTCTGTCTACAGGAAAAAGTAAGGTGAAGACAGAAATGGTTATGGGTAACAGACATGAAAACATTGAAGACTTTGATAAAATTATGTGGTTTGAACAAAATTGATTTGTAGTGGAATGAGTAAATTGAAAATTGAAGTCTTACAAGAGTTTTTCTGCGAAGAGTTTAAGGGAATAGAATGTTGGCTGGAGAAGAAGGTGGAATCAATGAAAGTTGTAGCACTGTTTTATTCTCATTGTTCCCTTGTTTTACACAGATTGGTTCCATCACACTTTCTCCTCTCCATCCCCTAGTGGATACCAAAACCTAAGGATGCTCAAGTCCCTTATATAAAATGGCATAGTATCATGTAGTCTACCTACCTCTTTCCTAATATTATAAATCATCCCCTGATTACTTGTATTATCTAATACAATTTCTACTCATTTTATTTGTGTGGATTTGGCATAGTACTCATTGTGCGTCAAATTCAAGTTTTATTTTTCTCAACATTCTGGAAATTTTTTTTTCTGAATATTTTCAATCCACAGATGCAGATGCAAAACCTGCACAGAGAGCCAAGTGTATTTGTTTTTTGCTTATTTGTTTTCAATGAGTGAACAATAAAGCATAGTTGCATTCATAGTAGAGAGAAATGAATTAATAATAAGGAGAAAGACATATTAACAGAAGCAGGTACTTGAGAAGCTACAAGAGGATGGGATTCAGGGCCCTGGTAGAAGAGCTGATTTTAATAGGAAGGGATCCACCTTGATTTCCCAATTGGAGGAAATGCAGAGAAAGTAGGGTTGGGTTAGGCATAAAGAAGGATGTATTGGGAAGAAAATGAAGGAAGTTACTGATTGATTGTTTTGACTTATACAGCAAAATTTGAGCCAATGTCACAGATTTTTGCAAGTGGAGTGTCACCAAATATAGATTTGTATATTTGAGGTATGAGGAAAAGGTATGGACAAGATGGAGAAAAAATTCGTATTAGCAAAGTGTGGAAAATCTTCCAAGTAGTGTTGAGAGTTTATGTGAATTGAAAGAAAGACCAGGAAAACTGTAGGATTTTTCTAGACAATATTTAACTGTATATGTTTAGTTAGGTACAGACAACAAATAATAAACAACTTGATTGGAAACAGATTTGGTATATTGCTATTATTAGATATCCTTAAAAGAATAAGGATTTAAGGATAGTTGTGATAGGGTAGTTATATTTAGTCCCTCTGACACACAGAAAGAATTACACCAAGGGACAGAATAGATGTCTAGCAATGCTTTCTGACATGTTTTGATGATGGGTATTTATATATAAATAGTGACTGGGTAGCTACTACTTGATGTCTGAGTCTGACAATCAAGTCTAGTGGAAAATGTACTATATCAGGAGCCATAATACTAATAGACGCAAATAATATGTGTTTATTAAACATTTATGTGTGCAAGGCATTACATTAAGCCTTTAATTTACTATGCTCCAAAATGTGTTTATCTTACCCAGTTTTCTACAAAATCTCATGATACATTATTATTATTCCTCTTGGATTTTTTTTGTTTTGTTTTGTTTTCTTATTGTTTTTTCTTTTTCTTTCTTTTTAAATAGCAAAATTGAGGGCTAGGGGAGATTAAATGATTTGACAAAGGTTTAGAAAAGCACCCATATAATATGAATTAAGATTAGAAAAGATTGTTGTGTCTATAATTTTCTAGTAGTTTATTGGACTGCCAGAGAAGTAGATTAGAACCTGAATTCTGTTTAACTTGTTTTCTGACTGAGAAAGTCACTTATTCCCACAAATTTCCCTGTCTTCATTATGTTATTATAAATGCTGCCATATCTTTGTGTCTAATTTTTAATTTCCCAATTAAGAGCATAAAAAAAATCCATGAAACAACATTGCAATATACAGATGGCATGTTAGTTAATGTTGTAATATTGCACATGAATGTTCAACATTAGATTTTCCACTATAATTCTTGATAGTACAAATTTGGTAACTGTCTTAAGCTTTTTTGTTTAACGTAAATTTCTATGATTTTCACAATTTGCTCTATGTAGTTCTTTGACATAAAAACAATTGGTATAATCTGAAAGACCCAAGCTAAATAAACTCCATGACAGGCTTCAGACTCTCCAGAAAGACTAGTAGGCCTGAGTTTAGATCCCAGGAAAAGCCACACACTGCTTAAGGCTAAAGCCACTCTGGGATCACCCTCAGAGCAGCGTTAAAAATTATACACCTGGCATTCCTGAGGTCTGAGTCAGGGTCTAGGAGACTATAGATAGTTACTTTGTACAAACTAGCCAATCACTCACCACTTGCCCAAATCCCACGTGGGCCCTTTAAACTCACCTGTAGTTGGTCATTTTCAATAGATTCTCAAAGGTCATGATTGGGTCCTGCCAAATGTAATGAACACCCCCCAGATTCTGAATGGTCAATATTGTCACCATAGGTGCTGTATAGTTGTAATTGGTGCTTGTGTAATGATTCTGTGCATACATCATGTCCACTGTGACCACCCCATCCCTTTCCCCCATAGAAACCCTGCTCAGCTATATTTCTGGGCTCTCTGCATGGACGGACCGCTGCATTGGTGAAGTCTGAGAGACTGAGCTTAAGCTCAAATAAAGGCTCTTTACTTTTACATATGTGCCTCGGTCTCCCTGGTGGTCTTTGGGGACTCCATGATCTGGGCATAACATAATCATCAAAATATTGAGCAATTTAAGCTACAGTGGCTAAACGTACAATTTTTTTTGTAATTTCAACACTTACAATTCCTTTAGCATTAACCAAAATAATGTTTTCAAAATACAAGAGGTTTGTGCTAAAAGGTCTTGTATTAAATATAAAAAATGATACCTAATTTGTTGCATGAAACACCAAAATACTAGATTCTAGACTGAGAAATCAATTACAAATGACAATTATTGAAGCAGGGGAGTCATTTGTTCTTGAGAAAATATCACATATAAAATGCATCGATTCCCAGTTTTCTTATATAATTCTAGTTGTAAATTTTATGGATGGTCCTAATATACAGAAATAAATATACAATATAATAATAAAAAATATAGTAAATATATTTTATACATTATATGGTTTTATATAGAAATGAATATTCTAATATTGTATACTAGTATGGCAAATTTGTGTATATATATATGTACACATATATACAGATAAATACACTGTATGTATATTTTTCCATTGTTTAGATTTTACTAAACATTCTCAGCTCATATTGCCTTTTGACTTTGTGAAGTAATAATAGAAAGTACATAAACTTAAATTATTGTATTTATTCACACTGTGGTTCCCTAGAAATTGCCATAACACTGTGTGTGAAGGAATAAATGTCTTTCCTCTCAATTGCATGTAGTTCATGCTTTGAGGTTATAAATTACTACCTTGGCATATCTAGTAGCTTATAAAATGGAGTCATGAAGACTAGAGTCTACAAATTATGTGGTACTGGTGTCCTTCAAACAATAATATGCTTGGAAGGATAAATTCTGTTTACCTTGGTTGGTAATTTCCAATAAATGTTGTTTATAGAATATCAGGGCTACATATCCATGTAAAATGCTTGTGTCAAGTGAACATATGTGAGTGCAGCAGAGCTAGGGTTCTATCAATTCCTCCATTTCTACTTAAATTCCTGAATTAGATTTGTCTGTAAATCTTATGAAGTATTCAGATGGACAAATGATAGGTACAGACTACACAAGTATTTGGAAAGGCATGAATATTCCAAATTGAAATGAGTAAATGTTAAGATATCACATTTTTACCATATCTTATTAACCTCTGAGTACTCCTCAGAATTATTTTCTTGTAACAAAAGTACATATGCTTAATGTTAATATATATTAAGCATATTCATTCTGCCATGAATGTGTCCAACAAAACCTAGTATGCAGATTTGAAAACAAAAATATTCTGTTAATGAATATACATTTATATGTAATATTTTTTGATAAAAAGATTGTAAATGATTCCAAAATCATAATGGTGGCTTCATTTAATTATATGCTATCATAGAAAACAAAACTTTAAGAAAAATATGGGTTTATAATTTTCTGTCTATTCTAATTTAGAGGAAAATTTTCAAAATGTCTTATGAGTATGCTTCATAATAATAGACCAAATCTACATATTTTATATAGGTCTAAATTTCAAAATGCTAACTTGTGTTAAACAGCAATGGAAAATTCTACCAGAAATAAATGATCAAATGATAGTAAGCCTCTCTGGCTAAACTATATTGTAATTGTGCTCATTTAAAAGT
The DNA here is from genome assembly GCA_004024805.1 of Geosciurus inauris. Lineage (NCBI taxonomy): Eukaryota > Metazoa > Chordata > Mammalia > Rodentia > Sciuridae > Geosciurus > Geosciurus inauris. Next base: position 20,903 of record PVHX01007540.1, read on the forward strand.
AAAGTTAAAATTAAAAAGGTGTTTGTAACTTGTGATTGTATCAGTAGTGATTATAGCAGTATAAATATCATAACATTGGGAATTTTGAATAATTATTGAAAGTATATCTTGAGAAATTTCTTTTTTCCAACTTTTTGAAATTATTTGTCATTAAGCACTCCTAATTTACCTGTACCTATTTTTTTTTAGAATTGTTACCAAGATATTCTAAAATTTATTACTAAACGTAACACTCCTCATGTTTCCTATACATATTTATAACATTTAGAGTCATTTTTAAACAATAATATAAAGAATTTTAAAAGGAAATACATCTAATGTATTTTACTAATAAATATAAAAAATATCTTTGGTACTAAAAATTGTATTATTTAGATACAAACTAAGTAGTGGGATAAAGTCTCCATCAGTAGAGTCTTCAAAACATTTTAATGGAAAATTACAAAGTATGAAAAGTTCAATTTTTAGTTTTACATTTCTTCAAATGTAACAAAGAAAACAGACAAAATAAAATCAGAAGAGTGATCAGTGTTAGAAAATATGGTAACTAAAAACATGTTTTTATTTCTAGGTGACAACATATTAAGCAAAGATGGATAAAGTAATGCATATTTCAAAAAAATGCCCATCTCTGATAATCAGTGAAACAAAAGTAAGGAATAAACAATATTGATTAGAACTCATTGCAGTTTTAGGAAAAAGCCATAACCCACATCAAAACCTAGGAAATGTTGACCAAATGTATTACAATCTACATAAATCCAAGAGAATAGGCTGTGATCAAAGGTACAAGGCTTTTACACTTGGGCATAGGGGAAAATGCTGTCATGTGATCTCAGCTTAGGGAAGGCCACTGAGAGCCACTGCAGCTGAAGAATAAGGTAGCTGTGGAAATAATAAGCCATAGCGGGAAAAGTGGAGCAAAGGAAAATGACCTAGGCATAATTAATTCTATTTTTTTTTCTTCCTTGATTTCCTTCATGGGAAACTTAGGAATTTAATAAATTTACTTGATAGCTACATCCACCCTCTCTTATTAACTCAAATTCTTCCTCTATTTGCATAGGACCATCTCCCATCATGATGAGGTTCTTCCAGATTCAGAAGCTTCAAACTTTATATAAAAGACACTAGCAGGATAAAACTGCTAGATAATGGCTTTGCTGATTCCATTTCCTCTTCTAGTTTCTTTCTTTCTTTTTTTTAACCTCCTACAGACAACTGAATATGTAAAGCATTATCTATACCTACATCTAAATTCAAATTAAGTGCATACAAGGTAACAGGACAGCTTAGTGTAGGATATCATGGATTATTTCCACATTATTTTTGGAAAATGATAGCCATCAAAAGAACTTCATTGGGAGGTGGACAGGAAAAATATCATTGAATTTTTATTTTAAAAATCTGTAGCAAAAAGCAAGGCAATTAAAACAGCAGACAAATATCAAAAAAAAATATATAATGAATGTTAACTATTGGGGGAAAATAAAAAGAAATTTATCAGTAACACATACACATTTTCTAGGAAGTTAGGAAAATTGAAGATTTTTTAAAAGTGAAACTAAACTAAAATAAATAAGCTTACAGAATGAGGAAAAATAATTAGAACATTAAAGACAAAATAATAAGGTTTAGTAGCAGAATTTATGATGTTAAGATATAAGTGGTAACTTGGAATAAAGATTCTAAAAGCTTCCAGAGAAAAATAGCTCCCCCCCCCAAAAAAAAAAAACTGAAAGCAAAATATAATATCTGAATTCTAATAGCTGTGGTGTCTAACTAACTAACAAGGGAAATGACTCAAATTATGAGGGGAATTATAAATATTCTTTCTTATCATTACATTTAAACTTTCTCTCTCATATGAGAGATTTCTTTGGCAGAGTCTTTGATAGTGTACTTAAGTTTTCTGGTCAGTTTTATTTGTTGTTACATAGTCTTGGCAGATTTAGGAAGTCCAATACAATCTAAAATCAAAACCTTAGTCTTTCATTGCTATGGTTGGGATCTGGAATGTCCCCAAAAGCTCATGTGTTGAAAGCATGGTCCTCAATATGGCAATGCTTAGGTGTCTGGCTTTTAAGAAATAATTAGGAGGGCTGTAACCTAATCAGTGGATCAATCCATTTGTTGAATAAATAATTTGAATGAACTACTGAGTGGTAACTCTAGGCAGGTGGGCAGCTGGAGGAAGGAGGTCACTGGGGTATGGCCTTAGGATCTGTATTTGTCCCCTGTTGCTCCTCCAACCCTTTCTGTTTCCCAGCTGCAATGAGCTGAGCAGGTTTACTCTGCAATGCTCTTCTGCCGTGATATTTCTGCCGTGGAGATGGCTGACCATGGACTCAATCTTCTGAAACCATGAGCCAAAATAAATCTTTCCTCCTCTCAGTTATTCTTTCCATATATTTTGGTCACAATGATGTAAAGCTGACTAACATTTATCAACTCCTTGGTTTGTTAAACTCCTACCCAGCCCTCCACTTCTCCCCAGCCCAGGCCTGATCTAAGCTCTGAAGTTTGCAGGAAGAAATGTTGGTACTCATGGTTTCTGTTTTCTATGTCCTCACCTACTTACTAGGTACTATTGCAGTCCTATAGGATCAGGCATAGAGGGGACAGGTGATAAGTAGACTAGGATAAACTGTTATGTGGCTGGTGCTGTAATAATTGTGCATCAAGATCCTGGCATTACAACCTCTAGCTAACTTCTTAAATCTCCCTTATACATACTTTGGACACCACAAAAAACCTTCCTAATGGGAAAGGAAATCTGATATCTATTCCCTTTGGCAGGCAGAAGTCTTTTAGATTTCTCAAAATGCCTCTTGAATGGCACCTGGTTTGGGTGTTCATGTTGTCCTTGGAAAAAAGTTGACATCTTTGCCTAACCAGAAACTGACAGTGCGAGCTGCACCCTTCTCAGCCCTTACTTCTTTTGTTCAGACATAATAGATCTTCCTAACTACCTCCTATTTTTCAGTGTAATGTTAGGCACCAAACTCAGCAGATTGTCTGGCATAGGCCAGGGTATAGAAAGAAGGAAGCATGCTCATCCTCACTTAGATGAAGGTTAGGAAAGGGAGAGGTGTGGGAGTATTTAGTTCACTGTCTTCAAAGAAACCTTCATTCATTCATCATCTCTATTTAAACTTTGGGAACTTATATTTAGGATAAAACATAGTGATGGGCTATAGGGGTTTCCAAATCTCTTTTGAGCTACTGTTTTGAATTTCATAGCAAAAATGATATAACATCATTCTTTTGAACTTATTAATTTCAATTTTGAGCCCTAGTGGATATATTCAGGTAGAAAAAGTCAATATTTTAGTATTTCAGTAACCATTTAGCATTGATTTATTTTCTAATGGACATTTTTGTTTTCCTTGGGCTTAATTACAAATTGGATCAACATTATTAAAGTCTAGTTTGGCTTAATTATAAATTGATTCAGTTTTATTAAGAATAGTTTGGTAATATGTATGAAAATGCTACATAATAATTTTCTTTCTATATATGTACATTCAAAAATATTTTTATAATATATTTAGGAGAAAAAGAAGCTAAATTTTCAATTAAATAAAGAGATGGTTGAATACAGTATGAAAAATAACAAAACGGAACACTATTCAAATATTCAAAATAATTATATTAACTTATTTGAATATTTATATGTTTTTAAATATCTGGATCTTTATCCAAAATAAACAATAATGACATTGTTACATTTTCAGATTGTTTCCTTTGTATTTTCTGTGTTGTTTCCATTTCTTTGTGTGTGTGTGTGTATACATGCTTTCAAAAATAAAAGGCTCATTGATATTTTATTTAAAAATAAAAAGAATGTATCTAAAAATAATTTGACTTACCCAGACTTAATAACTATAATATTTTACCCTTAGTAATAATGATGCTATCAATAGTAACCTGATGGTGTTGGAGCATTTTATGTATCATCTTTAACAGTTATGTAGTGTGAGAACTGCAAATAAAATTATCTATTCTTTACATAGATTATCAATTGGCTGTATTAGACTACCCGTATGTTCAGCTTTCTTTTTTTGTCAGACAGATTAGAATTCATTGCAACCATCATATCTCTATTAGGCTACCAAGCAGGAACTCCATAAGTGGCCCTGACATTTTTCCATTGTACAAGTCCAGACAATATTATTCACATGGATTATAATTGAAACAGGTGTCCAAGATTTTTGCAACATGGCAGTTTTACTAACAAGTAACAATTCTGAAAATTGATCTAACACATGCTATAAATCTGTAAGAATTCCAACTAAAGATGTAAAAGCCACTACTTGATAAAAACAGAACACTCACCTGCAACTGCAAGAGAGAATGCAGCAGAATCATCATTAAGAAATCCCCAAGTTCAAGGGGCAAGTTTGCCCCTTTGAGGGGGAATGGGAGTGGCTCTTCTATAACTCCTGTCAGGTTACTTTTCCATTCTGGTCTTGAATTATGGGTGAGGCAAAAATAAATGAATAGATTAATGAATTACTAAAGTAGTTTCAGAAAGGCAGTAGCTCTACCATACTTGGTTCATAGGAACCGGGGGTTAAGAATCCCAAGCCTGCTCTTCAGGTTATTTTTTCCTTCTTCATGGAATATGCAAGTGATTATCATCCTATAGAAAAATTCCAAAATGAGAAAAATGTTCTCAAATTCTTTTATGATAGGGATAGACTTTAAATCATGAGACAAAACCAAACATTATGAAGGTGCTGCATGGGGTTTAGTGCCACATTCTGAGGCTGTGGTCGGTGCTGTTGACTCTTGCAGGCCCTTGTGCCCTGCAGCCTCCCTGCTTGGTAGACTCGGAGGTGGTGGGCTCTACTCTGCCATGTTGCACACCAGGTTTCACCAAGATGTTTTTCCAGGATGTAGACTGTGAGGGGGCAGGTTGTGCTGAGATTGCCTTTTGATGAAGGTATAAGCAAAGGAGAGTTATTGATCCTATGGTGCTGATTTAGGAACACCTAAGAGTATTATGCTCAGTTTCTAGTCCGTGCTTTAAATAATCCCATTTGTGCATTTGAGGATAATAATAATTAAGAGTAGAGCCTACTGCTTTGTCTAGATTTTGGCTTCACCATCATTGATGTACGTGACTGGGTATATTATCCAACATCTCTAATGAGTGAGTTATTAAACTCATCTCATCTGTAATGAAGAAGATTCAAAATAATAATCATCAATAAGAAGACCAATAATAACAATAACCAACATTTGTTGAACATTTATGCAGCACAGTTCTATGCTAAGCACTTTATATTTATCTCATGAATAGATGGCTTGAGTAGGTGTTGTATTCCCCCAATTTTTTAGGTGGATATATCATTATTTATTACTCCTCCAAACCTCAAGATAAATAAATATGGAGTAAGAATTCATTTTTAGTCATAAACAAACACAGAGAAGACTCTTTAAATTTTTAATGTCTGAACACTGGTGGACAACATAACATACAATAGCCGTGGTTAGAACACAAAAATTCCATAGGTTTAGATGAAATAAAAACCACACATATTTTATTTTAAACACCTCTACCTAAAAATTAGCATTTGATATTTTAGTTTTAGATAATTAGACACATGAGAAGATACATGCAATACTACAGTACCCATAAATTTGTAATGGCTAAAAACTATAGATTGTCAATTACTTAGCACTACCTCAAAATTATAGTAGCTGCAAAACCTACTTCTCAATACCGTTACTTGAAGTATTAGTAAAGAAAGTTGTACATCTAACATGAAACATTTTATTTAGTATATTTAAACAACTTTTTCAATATAATTATTGTTTTCCTTGTAGTTTTATGTATTTTAAAACATGATCCTGCTAAGGAATATCTATTTCTCATGAAGTTAGTCCAAGGCATTAAGAAGGATAGGATCTTTGCTATGGCAACAACTTTCTAGTTTGGACCATATAGAAATGCTAGAAGGTTCAGAAATTTTATGTGCTGTTATCATTGTGTCTTCTGCTTTGTTCATGATTGTTTCAGCATGTTCCTTAGCACATTCAACAGTTTATACTTATGCATAGAGACTCATCCATATACATATCTTAGAAAACACATATGCTCTCACACCCACATACACATCTACACATTTCCTTCTTTATGTCAGTGAATATGTGGTATGTTTAGCTGAAGAAATCTGAGGGGGATAAATGTGATTTTAAATGTTGTAATTGCTTTCATTCTATTAATGTCAGAAAATGTTTTCATTGTTAAGAAGATCTGATATTATCTGTTAGGTTTGGTTGCCAGCTGAACTATGTCCCCCAACAATGTATATGTTGGACCACTAATCCCTAGTAACACATAACGTGAAAGCAGTTGGTCATAAGATGATTAAGTTAAAGTGAAGATTTCTAGTGAGCCCTAATCCAGCCTGACTGGTATATGTGTGACAGTTAATTGTATGTATTCATCTGGCTAGGCCATAGGGTGCTCAAACACTTGGTCAGACATTCTTTTGGGTGTGTCTGTGATGATGTTTCTGGGAAAGATTAACGTTTGAATGGGTAGGTTAAATGAAGGAAATTTTCCTACCTGATGTAGCTATCACTTATCTGAAAAACTCAAGATCTGAACAGAAGAAAATTTGTTCTCCTTGCCTTACAATTTGAAGTGAAGACATCAATATCCTCCAGCCTTTTGATTCAGACTTGAACTTGAACTCTTAGCTGCCTGGGTTCTCTTGCATTTGGACTCAAACTACAGCTACACCATTGATTCCCCTGGACATCAACTTGCCAACTGTATGATTTGGGACTTATCAATGTCCTTTCTTGTGAAACAATTCCTTACAATAAATGCCCCCACCTGTGTGTGTGTGTGTGTGTGTGTGTGTGTGTGTGCTTCTCTTTTTAGTTCTGTCTGAAAAATCTTGACTAATGTACCTTATAAGAAGAGAAATTTTGAACAAATAAGGAAGCATCAGGGGTCATCTTCTCACAGAAAAGATCATGTAAGGATACAAAGCAGCCATCTCCAACACCAGGAGAGAAGCCTCAGAGGACATCCAACCTGCTGACAGCTTGACCTTGGATCTCTGGTCTCCAGTACTTTGAGAAATACATTTTTGTTGTTTAAGCCACCTGGTCAGTGGCACTTTGCTATGGCAGCCCTAGAAAATGAATATGTATTCTAAATATGAACAAATTATATACTTAATGTGAAAAGGATAATCACAAAGAATTAAAAGTCTAAAGAATTGCTGTGGCATAGCACTTTCAAAAGTGAAAGCTAAAGTTCTAAGCTCTCACATTCTGGGAGATAAATGAAGATCAAAGATTGGTAACTAAGAGTGGTCTGATAAAGCAGAAAAACTTTCCCAACATACTCTTCATTTTTTCTTGTAGCATGGTCATGTGAGGAGGACTAAACTCTATGTGTTGAAATTCTAATGCCCACTGGGACAATTTCTGTAGGTGGGGCCTTTGGGAGATAATGGGTCACCAGAACAAAGTCTTCATGACTAAGATTACTGCCTCATGAGAATAGACCAGACTGGCTTCTTCTCCTGTGCTTTCATCAGCGAAACTGGGAATAGAAATTAGAAGCAAAGGGATGTTCACCATTATTAACATCCCTGTTGAGGGAAGAGCCATTTCCCTCAGCTGAAGAAAAGGCACTGAGAAGAAAATCACACACCTTGTAAAGAAAATGTGAGTTAAAATCTGAGACTGAATTTGAGCTTTCAGGAAACTGTATGCCATGCCCACAGTGAAATCAGACAAGAGCTATGGGATATATCAGGTGGTACTATAGTGTGTGGAAATTGAACCCAGGGATGTTCTAACACAGAGCTATATTCCTAACTCCCTTTTTGTTGAGGAAAGTCTTGCTAAGTTACCAATGCTGGCCTAAACCTTTCAATCCTCCTGCCTCAGCCTATAAAACAATACTTGGAAGCACCATGTTATAGGCCTTGAATCTTTGGAGAGGATAGTGCCCTTTTCAAAAGATTTGAGACTAGTAGGTGGACCTCCTTCATAAAAGAAGAAAGTCTTTGGTGTTTTTGATCATGGGTCATGAGATATTTATTGGAGACATAAAACTAGTGCATAAATATTTGCTCTTATAAGAAGATAAAATTTTCATTTTTTTAGTAAGTGTAACCGTCTCACAAATTTCAAGTAGGATCAACCTTTCCCACCTCTAGAAATTTCAAATCCCTTCATGGAAAGCCAGGGAACTGATCTGTAGCTGATCTGTAATGTCAGATTAACAATCTGAATATTAGCAAGTTTAAGTTGCGTAGAATTTTGGCTTATATTCTTCTTTTATTTTATTTTTTTATTCAGAAATACATAATTATTTATGTACAATGTTTCATTTCAATACTAGGTGCATAAGACTTTGGGTTTAAGATTATCAAAAATAAGCATTTTAGGCAGATATCACATTCTACTCTTTATTATTTTTTCTTTGGTTTGAAAAATACAATGAAAAACTAATTTGAGTGTAATTTGAACTCTGAACATAGCACTGTTGCTCAATTAGACCACCATAATTTTGACTTCAGAACTCAGATGGTTGATGTGTGGTAAAATTTATAATAGCACAGTTTATAGAGAAAAGCATATAAGAGTGAATCATATTTTGGGATGAATTAAAATTTTTAAGTTTATAAACTTAAAAAAGTTTTGCATTTGTATACTCTGAATTTGGACATTAGATATTATAAAAAATTTTAATGAGAAATGGAATTATAAAATCAAATAAGCACAAACAATAAAAAACAATACTCAAATGTGTTTTGACTTTAACTCAGAATAAAAGCAAGAGAAAGAAAATAAAAATAAAGATCTTAGTGACCTAGCTAAATAGAAAAGAAAGGAAAATTTAAGTATTAATATATCTAACTTTTCTAATGGTTAAATTAGAAAAGAAAATAAATTACTTTTGTAATTACAGGAACACAAAAGTTGACTAGTGTATAACAAAAAGAAAGGAATGGTCCCTGGATCTCTGAGGAAGTCTGGATTAAAGCAATTGAGTAAAACACCTTCATTCATATATATATATATGTGTATATATATACACATATATATATATGAACTCTTCAGAGGTCACAAATCTGTCTATTTCTCAATCATTGAGGGTGGGAGAATATTCTCCCACATATACTATGTTGTTACAAAGTTATTTAGACCCAACCAAGTGAGAAGAGGTTACTATTAAATCAAATAAAACACTTTAGGCAGTGTTCAATGACTTTGGAGATGACACAGTTACTGCAGGAGGAAGAACATGGCATATTCCCTCAGGAAACATGTCTGAGAAATTTAGTGAGCTAGGACTCTAAGGAAAGTTATAGCTCAGATAACCTAAAGGGGCAATGCATGAGGTAACGATAAATATAGTTCAGGAGGCACGTGTTTGCTATTGGTATGCTGGAATGAAACCTAAGAATTCCATTCAGGTATGTGAGGAGGGAGCGGAATCAGATTATTTCTAAACAACCTATTATTAACTACAAATTATAGAGTTTTTAAATATTTAATTAGATAATGTTTAAGTATATTATTTTTTCAGAACCTGAAATTACTGGCTTCTTATTTCACACTGTGATCATTTATTACCCAAATAGGCCATGTAATCACATGACCTCATAGAAGCAAAGCTTTCTCTTGACTACAAGCAGACAGAAAGATAAAGAGATGTGTGAAGAATGGAAGTCAGAGACTCACACATGACTCCTGGCTTTGAAGTTGGAGGGGAACATATGCCAATGGATATGGAAGATCTCAAGAAGTTGACAGTGACCCTCAATAACTACTCATTCCCTAAAGGGCTTCAATCCTACAACCTATGGGATTAAATTCTACTGAAAATTTGAATAAGCTCAGAAGCAAATTCTCCTCCAAACCTACAATTAAGAGACCTGCTTTGCCAATATTTTGATTCTAGCCTCATGAGACTTTTAGCAGGGTACTCAGCTGAGCCTGTCTGAACTTCTGACCTATAAAACATTGAAATGGGTACTGTTTTATCCATGGTAATGTGCTATGGCAACAATAGAAAATGAAAACAGAATTTAATATAGTTTTACTAAAATAAAAAGCAATAAAGAAATTAATTTTATGATTTAATATGGTAGTTTAGGGAACAAGAAAACTTTTCTTCTGGAACGACCTTGGCTTTACTTAAGAAAAATGTTTGACCTGAGTCCATACATCAAATTATAGCATAAGTTTTAGGTTGGCACATTTGAGTTATGTTTAATTATATTTGCAATAATTGATATTTTAATAGTGTGTGAGAAAAATAACATCCTCCTAATTTGTACATTACTATGACATGGTTAATATATAATGATGGAGGTGATAAAACTCTTCAGAGGTCACAAATCTGTCTATTGAAAAGGATTTTACAATTTTGGTATTACTAATCACTCAAGTATATTTTCCCCTGTGAAAAATAATGTCCGTGAAATGTTCCTTAATGCATTCTAGTCACTTAAATATTCATTTCAGGAAGTAAAAATGTTTGGGCCCAATAAAATAAATGAGATATTAAATAAGATATTATGTAATATTTTTTGAAACACATTAACTAGTATGGTAGATACTAGATGAACCAATATTTTTTGTGAACAATGGACATAATATTGCTATTGAAAGATTAAAAAAATAGTCTGCCCAAAGAAGCTACCTGAGATGCTGTTCAAGGAAGACAAAGAAAGAGAAAGAAAGAGAGTGATTTTGACTTTGCTCCTTCCCTGTCATTTGGAGCTGGTTGTGTTCTTCTGCTAGAAGTTAGTTGAGAGTACAACCTAGGAGCTACGGACAATGGGAATCAGTCAACTCCTGATAGACAGCAATAGCATGCATGGGCAAGAAACGCCATGTCAGAGGAAACAGGCCATGCTAGGAAGTGAAAATCAGTCATTTTAGGAAATCAGTTAATTCATATTTTAAGCAACAGATTAGCTATAAAATAGCAATAGAAATATGTTTCCTGAGCAGTAGTATATGCACAATTTGATACATAAAACTATATTTTGCAATTTTAATGGTATAATTATTTAATTAAATTATAAATTATTTTATAATTTTAAATATTTTTAAAGATCATCCAATACTCCATTTAATAGATGAGAAATTTGAAAATTAAAGAATTTAAGTGACTTACCAGACCCTCGTCTTCTAACTTCTAACTTCCAGTCAAGCTCCATATTGCCATTCTGCACATACCCTTTCAAAATTTCTGATAAAATTCTTGCTTATTTTATAAAAAAAACTGGTACACATCTTACACATGATATTATAGCAATGTCTATGACAAATTTACATATAGTTGCAACTTAAGAGAATCACAATAATAATCTAAACTACATGTTTTCTTCAAAATTTTAAAACTGCATAGTACTCTTTCATTAAATTTTTTCTCTTTTAATTGCCTAATATTTCTTTTGATTTCAGTTAAGTGCCCTAAATATATAATACACATCAAGAAAATATGTAGAAAATGACAGTTACACATTTTAAATGGTATGCTATTGTTAGCTCCTGCCAACTCATTCTACTTAGAAATAATCAATCTTAAGAAAACCTGACAGGACTGTGGTTATAGCTCAGTGGTAGAGCACTTCCTTAGCACATGTGAGGCACTGGGTTCAATCCCCAGCGCCGCATAAAAATAAATAAATAAATAGTTATTGTGTTAAAAAAAAGAAAACCTATCAATTATATTCATTAACAACTTTGTTCCCAAATAGAAAGTGTTTCATCACTACATTCATAATATTTAGGTACTTATCTGATAGCAAAAGGAAACAAGCAAGAAAAAATAATTTAGTGAAGGAGCATTGTGTAGAATTTTGACGAAAACTCCAGAATGATTTTTGAAAAATAAAAGAATCACAAAATATAAAAAAGAAAAAGAGGTAATAAAGCCAGAGTCATAGCAACTCATGCTATACTTTTAGCTAAGCAAGAACTCCACTGGCCCCTAAGCTGCAGCTGAATCCGAAGACTTGCTCTGGGACTTAGCTCTGTATCTCCACTTGGCCTACAATGTGGGGCTTAAAAGAGAATTTTCAAAGTGTGCTGCTACAGCTTTAGTCAGAAAACAGTCTCTGATAGCCTGAAAATTTGCATCCCTTGATTATGCCCTCCAGGGCACTTGGTGCATCTCTTTGGCTAAACCTAGGTTAGCAACCAAAGGTGTAAAAACACCCACCTGCTAAACTACCTTTGGCAAGATATTTTGAATTGAAGGGGCTGGAAAATTAAAAGTATATTTTTAATATCTCCTTTGCAGAAAGGAACAATGAGATTCATTTCTGCAAGAATTAGATTAAGATTCAAGTTACTTGGGATGTAAAGAATCCGCTTTGCTGGCCCATATCATGTGCCAATGGGATTTGGGAAAGGAGAACTGACTTCAGCAGCTTTCTGACATTGTGAGAGGTGAAAGCTCTTGACTCATTCTCTGGTGTGGTTTGGGAAATCATCCCTGGGAGCTGAGCCTAGAGACTCCTATACTCACAGCGATACTTTGAGCCACATATGCCTCAATAAATTTCTTCATGCTTAATCCGGTTTATATAATTGTGTTTCCTATATACCAATGATTCTTACTAATTCAATAATTAGAATCTGCAGTGATTCTTTATTACAAACCTCAGGGAAACAATCATTTGCAATAGATTGTTTATCTGGTTTATTTGAAGAGTGTGAGAATCCATTAAATTTAGGAAAAAGGACTCTCTACATGTAAGACATCCAGCAACAAAACAGATTAACTACTGTGGTTTCATACATGGATTATACTGAAAATGAGCTTTGATGGATAAAGTGGTTAGTGTCATAAAGCATTATGGGTCATCAAGGAATATAAGAACAGAGAAGTGGGCTGCTTACTTAAAAAGCAAAAAGATGTTATGCTCAAAATGTTAACTTTCAGCTAAATTGAGTTATAAAGCTATGGACTTTCTAATGTTGTATTCTTTTATCCTTGTTTCTAGAGTGTTTATATACCTGAAACTGGGGTACAGCAAGATTTCATGTGATATGTTAAAATGGGGTTTGTGTTTTTTAATACTGTGTTCCCTTGTTTAAGGTCTATGGAACTAAGTTTCCAATATTCCATTTCTAGGATTTAAATGTTTTATTGCCTCCAAGCTTTATGCTGAACTTAATCCACAGTGTGACAGTATTAGAAGGTAAAACCTATGGGGAAGTATGTAGGTCATGTGGGTGACACCCTCGTGAATAGATTAATGATGTTACAGAAAAGCTTTGTATGTTTGCTCTCTTCTAATGTTCTGCCTTGGAGGAACAGAGTTGCTTCCCTCTGGAAGATGCAGTGCCCAAAGGAGCCATCCTGGAAGAGGACACAGGGCCTTCCCCATACATTGATCCTGCCAGTTTCTTGATTTTGGACTTCCCAGTCACTTGAACTGTGAACAGTATATTCCTGTTCTTTATAAATCATTCAGTCAGAAATATTCCATTATAGAAATAGAAAATGGACTAAAGCCCTTTTTTATAGCATGGTTGCATGTTAGAGTTAGTCACAAGATAAATTCATAAGCAGTTTGTAAAGCAAAGTGAGCAACAGGAACCATTACTCTCACAAGGTCATGAATAGAGATAATATGGGAGAATTGGACACAGTAGCCGACTCCAGCTTGTCTTAGTTATTTACCTGGAGTCAGATAGATTTAGATGGTGGCATAGATTGCCTTTGTCCTCACTATCTAAAACCTCACATCTAATTCTATTTTACTGCCATGCCTACTGCACAAAAGTAACTACTCAGACATGTCCATGGGTCCTCTAGATCCCTGTCTGACATACTTGTGCAATATGAGGGATGGTGAGTTCCCTTCCATCCTTTTCTCTTTTAGACAGATTCTTCCACAGTAGTGCAAGATCTTATTCCTATAATAAATCTTTGTTCGAAAATACTCATAATGATCTGGCCTCCATGGCTAAGATTTCAGGGACACATATTTGCAAGAGAATATCAACTTTCCTTAGGTCTCACCTTGACAAACCCTCATTAGTAGTCCAGATCCCATGATCACTTCATGGACTATGTGCAGTCAATCTCAGAGGAAATTTCTGTTAGCATCCAAAGAGTCAAAAATGTCACATTTATATTGACAAAGCCCTGAACAGTAGATGTAGGAATTGATTCTGTAGATGATACACAAACTATGAGGAACTTAAGATAGAATTGCCTTTATCAATATGAGATATCTTATAAATAAAATGCAATGTATCATGTTAGCTTGATTAATGGGGAGTGGTTCAAATTATTTGCTTTGTTGGTTGATTAAATCATAAACTCAGCATTTGTACATAACTTAGGGAGAGAGGACAATTCATTAACCCATTCATTATGACCACTAAAGTGGTCAAAAGCATCCTCTTAATAATGACATGGATAAATATTCTGAGTAGTGCTAATATCCTTGGAATTACTTTAGTAATTCCTAAATTACCTTAATTACTAAAGTAACTCCAAGAAGAGAATAAGGATTAATGGCAACTAAATAGAATGTGGTGTATTTGATGGATGCTGGAATAACAACAAAAAATAGGTAAAAACTGAGGAAATTTGAAGAAGTGTGAACTTAAATTGACAATAATGTGTCAATATTAGTTGATCAACTTTGAAAAACATGCAATAGTGATGTAATGGTAATGTAATGCCATTTCATAAAACGTTGTTTCTGAGTCAGGAACTCATTTTATGACTAAAGGTACGCCCTATCATGAAGAAAGAGCTGGTCATATAGAAAGCTGTAATTTACTGAGAACTTAGTATCAAGTAAGAGAAAACATCCTGAGAGCTTGGGTTATTTTCTAACAGCATGAGACACAGACTTTGAATCAATGCAGGAATATCATATTGTTTTTTCTGTAGTAAGAGGAATCAATAAGTAAAAGTGTGATAAACTGCCCCAACTTATTGTGTTTATGTTTCCATTTCTCAACTTCAGTGCTTGCCAAAAGAGAGCAAGAAAAGACTTACATTGAACTGGGATTTGAGACTGGCATTTGACAATATTGGGTCCACTGAACTCTGGACCAACAGACCAAAGATTCAGATGCAATGTTCATTGGGTTGGTTAAAGTGGATTTTCAAGAGAAAATAAGGTTGTTGCTACAGGGATAGGGAATAAGGAAAAAAATTCATGCAAGCTCCAGGATTCTTTTAAGATGTCTCTCAGTATTTTATTTCTAGTGGCAAATGATAAAAGATCTGTGTGATATAATACAGATAGAAACAGCCAGGTGTGAAACACTTCAGGGAAGATTTGCATAACTTAGTAGCAGAGGGACAAGGTCAAAAGACATTAAGTCAGCATGAAGAAACTTTTCAGGGTGATAATATATTCACTATTAATTGTTTCAAAAATGTATACAGAAGTATAACATCAAATTGTTCAATTATAGCATCTATTTTTTGTATAGTAATTAATGAAGTTATCTTTAAAAGAAATATATAACTTTATATCTACATATATATTAGAAAATTATATTAAGGTCAGATCTATAAATAAAATTTTATTTCCAAATTGATTCACTGATAAATCCTACCAAACCTTAAAGAAGAAATGGTCCAATTCAATATTACACAAAATTCTCCAGAAAATTAATGTGAGAGAATGATTTTCCTCTTAATCAATAAGGTATGGTTTGCTCTTATTATTAAATGAGACATCAAATTTTGAATATGAAAGCAAAATCATCAATACAAATTTTGGAAAGCAAAATCAACCATATATAAAAGTGAATATGACATGATAATCAAGAAATGCAGAGTAATTTTGACATTTAAAAACTAGTCACTGCAATTACACTGATAGAAGAAAGCAAATATATATATATATACACATATATATATATATATATACACACACACACATATACAAATACAAAGCAAATACATACACACACACACACACACACTTATATTTGGAAAACATTTGTTGAAATTGAGCATAAATTTCTAGTGAAAATTCCCAACAAGTAGAAGGACTATTCCTTGATTTGATTAAGAGCATTTACATAAAACTTAATAACTGTCATAATACCCATTTAAGAAAGATGTAATGTTTCTTTCAAATCAGGATCAAGGCAAGGAATATAGTTCTCAGTACTTATCTTCACTAGTATACTAAAGATCTAATCCGTGAAATAAAAAAAAAAGTTGAACAAGTTTTAAAAATAAGTAGAATAAAAATTTAATCCAGATTTCTAAGGAAGTTAAGCTTTTTTTTTTTTTTTGCATTTTGAGTTTTTAAAGATAATCCAATATTCCTTAAAGAATAGACTGTGGAGTCTATAAAAACTCAATTTGAAATATTAAGTGAATGTATCAAGTTAGTTGATTATAAAACCAATAGATAAAAATCAATTGTGTGCGAATGAGATCATCTTATCTTGAAATTCTTTTTTAAAACTACCATTTTTAAAATTAAAATCTAGTATTCTTTTTGTTCTACCCTTTGATTTCCACATATTAAAAAAGGGGCGAATAATTGCATTTTGAACAACAGAAGAAAGGGTTTTCACTGCTAACAGCAGAAATGGGAAATAAAAGGAAGAGTACTTGTATAAATCCTGTGGTCATGGAGTAGTCAGTTATATTTGTCTACTTAGTATTGATTTAAGAATACACACAAATGAGCCGGGCACAGTGGTGCACACCTGTAACCCTAACACTTTGGGAGGCTGAGACAGGAGAATCATGAGTTCAAAGCCAGCCTCAGCAATGGCGAGGCGCTAAGCAACTCAGTGAGACCCTGTCTCTACATAAAACAAGTAGAGCTAGGGATGTGGCTCAGTGGTCCTGTGCCACTGAGTTCAATCCCCAGTACCAAAAAAAAAAAAAAAAAGAATACATGCAAATGAATGGCTACAGAAATTAATGTTGATTTTTAGGTACACAGGTTAGTGTTAATGTATATATTTCCCAGTCATAACTTCTGGGAAGACTTAGAGATAGCCGCATCTAAGTCACAGTAAGCATGCTGACTCCTGTGTCTTATTTTTAAAATACAGTTCGTCACAAAAGGGAGTTGGGGCTCCTTAGAGAAACACATGGCTTCAGGGCTGACACAGAAAACACAAGATGAACCTGGATAGCAAGCCAGTGAAACAAAAGGAGGGCATGCCAGGAGGCAATTTGACTGACCTTCCCATGTCCTAATTTGTAACAAAGTCAATGGCAATAGTGCTGGAGTGCACTACAAAAATAACAAGAGTGAGTATTTGGGAGTCTGTTCTGATGTTAACAAGTGATGAAAGGTAAGATAGAAAGAGGAAAAGAAGTAATGAGTTTGACTCTTACAATATAACATCAGGCTGCTTATGTAAATTAAGCACACACTTGCACATTACACATGTGATACTATCACCAGTATTTAACTTAATGTCTATGGACTAATCATCATATCCCGTGTATATTTAAATACATTGATATTACATTATATATACAAACATATGTATCTATATTATATATGCATAGTACATATAATTATATACATGCATATCTGTATTATATATGCCTATGTGTATATATATACATTATACATACATGTATGTATACATATATAATTCACATATATAATATTGCTATTATAAACTAAGGAAGAAGAAAAAGAATAAAACAGGAGAGTATCTTTAAAAGCACTATGCTAAAAATGTGTCATGAACTGAGATCTATCAAACCCTGATAAAAAGATGAAGAATTAAATAAATAGAAGTTTTACCTGGAAGAATAAAGATAGAATGAGTGAAACATTATTATCCTAGTGCATATATGATTATGCAACCAGTGTAATTCTACATCATGTACAACCAGAAGAACGAGAAGTTATTCTCTCTCTCTCTCTCTCTCTCTCTCTCTCTCTCTCTCTATATATATATATATATATATATATATATATATATATAACATGGCAAAATAATTGTCATGTATAACTAAGAAAAAATTAAAAAAATAAAAATAAAGATATGAAAAAAGAAGTTTTACCTGATTGCTCAAGCAATTAACCACTTTATAAGCTATGTCATTTGATTATGGGTAGAAATATTTTCATAATAAAGGCTAAATTATAATGGCATCTTTAGAACTTAAAATAATAACGAATTTATTAATTAATTTCAAACTTATTACCCAGGCAATTAAGAAGCTAAGATAAATACGAAGAAGATGCACAAAATTTCCTACTTCCTGCAGGACACCTAATGTATGTATTATCAAGCTGAATTCTTACAATACTATGGAGGAAGTTAATATAGGTGAGGAAATGGAGTTTCAGGGATTTTGTATAATTGGCTTAAAATTACACCACTACTTTGTAAAAGAGAAAACATAGCTATTTGTGTCTGTCAAATTTTTAAAATAACTTTCATTCCACTATATTTATTGACTTTTACCTGATCTTTGTGAATATCTTTTCTTTATGTGATGATCAAATATAAAAAGTAAACATAATGTTCAAAAGGAAAAAAAATGTCTTTATATACAATAAGAGCAGCTACATGTAGTTTTCCAAGTGAGGACTGGAATTTTGTGTTCAAGTAATTAAATTTTCCATTTCCACATATTCAGTCAGGATGATCTACAATATCTGTTCACAATACTCATCAGATTCTGCTGACATTGGGTGACCTGAGTGTTGGCTACCTGCTGGCTTTTAGATTAGAGACATTCACAGCAGTATGTCCTTAAGAGAGTATTTGTGCTGTCTCTGTTTTCCTAGGCCAAAAAATAATGTATCTCTTCTTTATTGCTATCAATTTCATTATTTATTCTATGAAATGTTCTATTAAATTCAAATATTGAAAGTGACTATAAGCATTTGTTAAATGATTTTCCATCTATAACAATTTTCCATTTTTAGTTACCTGGAATATTTAAATCCTAACTATATAAAAAACGTTTTATATACTATAAGGAATTCACACATATTTATATTTGTTTCATAAACTAAAATATTTGACACAAAACTGTATTTAATGAGCATTTCTTGCCTCCAAAGACTAGTATATTATATTGTATAATAGATGATAATCTAAAATCCCTACTATCAAATATCAAAAAGGTTTTTAAAAACATGAGTAATAGATAAGAAATTTCAATTATTCCTCGGATTATTTCTGCAGTTGCATATACCGTTTCCATTTTGTTAACAGTATGGAACTTCAGGCTATTCTGAGTCCCCAGAGATTTAGACTGTGGGACAGAAGAAATTTTCCCCAACCAATTCATTCGTGTCCCATTATTTTCAGTATGTTTAATGCTAAAGAACCTTTCAGTAATACTGAATAACAGTAAAATGAGAGGAAAATCTGTACTTTTATAGTTAGGCAAAGAGATACAAACAGCATACAGAAAAGTGGATAATTTTACTGTTTCACATAACTTTAAGTAGCTTATAAGTTTTCTGTTCAAACTTACTGTTTTGTCTTACCTCAGGCCAAATAAAGCCATTTTATTTTTTAGTTTGTGTTTTATAACTTTGTTTTGGAAATCATTACTTATAAATTATTCATAACAAAATTCTATTCCTCAGTCTTTCTGTAAACCTATCTATAATATGTTATGAATGCAATGTCTGTTCAAAAATAGTTTAAAAGCAGAGCTTTTGTAAATAAGAAGCAAGAAATGGAATCCATTAGATACTTTTTGGAACAATTTTACAGTGAAAACACTAGCAGAAAAAAATAAAGTGGCAACTATATTGATGACATATACATGTTTTTTATTTTTTATGTCTTCTATTATTAAGTTCTGACTGTATAAATTACATTAATAAATCACACTAAATTTTTAAAATGATTTTGTGTATTTAACAAAAAATTTATGGAGAACACAAAAAATATGTTTGAAAACTTGGAATAAACTTTGTACTAATTACATGACATTTCACTTTTCTTCAGTTGAATAAAAATAAATAAATAAATAAATTTACTTAGAATCTCAAAAAGAAAAAATCAGTTATGAAGGACCTGTAACTGGATCCCAAATGCCAAAGAAGTTTCTACATTCTAATCGAGTTGGTTGTCTTGTAGACACTTACATTTTCCTCTCATATTCCTAAATTATTTGTGAGAGAATTTTGTTTCCTTCTCTTAACTTAAAAATTTGCATGGTTTTATTCTTAAGTCCACCTTTACCTTGCACTAGAATAAAAAATTTATTTCTTCAAGATAGTTATTGTCTATCCTTTCAAAATATACTTTCCCACTGTGTATAGCAATAATGTATTTTAAAATTTGAGATCTATTATGAAATAAACTCTTAAATTTGAAGTCCCATTTTCCAGTAGTATACTCCCTCCTACCTCTCCTTCTTCAGACATTTATAGAACTGAGCTTATTGATATTAGCCTCCATTTCACTGTAGATAGCTCTATTATACAATTTTGTATTTCATTTTTAATTTTTTTAACTAGTTACACATGGCAGTAGAATGCACTTCAATACATCATATATAATGGAGTATAATTTCTCATTCTTCTGGTTATACATGATGCAGAATCCCACCAGTCATATAGTTATATATGTACATAGGGTAATAATGTTTGATTCATTCTACTATGTTTCCTATCTCCATAGGCACACCTCTCCCTTCACTGCCCTCTACCTAATTTAAGGTAGCTCTATTCCTCCCTAACCACTGCCCCCCATTGTGAATTAGCTTCTGCATATCAGAGAAAACTTTTGGCCTGTGGTATTTTGGTATTGGTTTATTCTCCAGCTCTGTCCATTTACCGGCAATTGCCATAGTTTCATTCTTCTTTAAGGCTGAGTAATATTCCATTGTGTGTGTGTGTAAACACACACATACACAATTTCTGAGTGGAATTTTTTAAAATACTGAATCAAATACTTCTTCAAAGATCTTGTCCCCCAACCCACTATAGCACTTCCTCTAACCATCTTTGACCGGTACCAATAAACTTGGAATACTTCAAAAACCTAAACTCCACATATCCTTGTATCATTTTAAAATCTTTTTAGCTTCTAGCTCTATTAACCTAACTTCTGCAATTTCAACACCCACGAGATTTCCCAGGAGCACCAGCTGTTCACTGTGTCTGATGACTTGCCCTTTCCTTCTTTATTTAGGATATATTCTACTGTTTGTGAATATAATTATATATTCCCATTAAAGGTAAAATGCAAGATAATGTTAACTATTTTGGTAATATATACTTAATAAAATCAATGTTAGAACAAATGGAGAAATAATTTTAGTCCTGAAACTCATCTTTTAGTTTTGTGTATTTGTATTTCATCTTCCTGATATGTTATATATACATTTTTATCTATCTATCTATCTATCTATCTATCTATCTATCTATCTATCTATCTATCTATCTTGCAGTACTGGAGATCCAACCCAGGGCCTTATGGGTACAAGGCAAGTACTATACCACTGCTCTACAACCCAGTTCCTGATCCTCCTGATATTTTGACTTTTTTTTTTCCCTATTTAGGTCTGACTTGGCTGCCCTCACAGTGGTTTTGTGATTTCTGGTGCAGAAATGATGTCATACCACTGTGTATGAAGAACCTCATTCTGAGACAAGTCTCACAACCATTGATCTAACCAGGTCACCCGAAGCCTTTGCAAGGTGCAACTAGTTTAATACATAGTCATGTCTTTAATATTTTATGTGATGTCACATAAAAAGGATGATTTATTTTTTAAATAAAATTTATTTGTAAATTGCTCTATCAAGAGGCTATTCCACATATTTCTTTGTCTGTATTTGTTCTAAAAGTTTATGGATGTCAAGGTTTTCTATATGTATTAGTCCAAATGAAATCTGACCTCTAATATATTTGGATAAATGTATTGAAAATAAAATCATCATTGCTAAGTGTACATATTACTGCAAAATTTAGTACTAGCATTTTAATATCATTTAAAATTTTATTTTAATAACTTTTATGGAAATATATTGAAATATTCATAACATTTTAAAATTCTAAAAAAATTCCAAGTGAAAAAAAAAGTTTACATTTTTGGAATGCAATAATATGTGATTTTTATACAACCTTGAAAAAAGACAAAACAGAATGGTGCTAACATCTGATCATATCACAAATAACCTAATTATAGTCAGCATTTCAGTTCAGTTGAATGGGATTCAGTAACAAGTGATAACTGAACTGGCCTTCTGTTTAGGAAATAGTTGGGTATTATCTAAAATGTATAATCTTTAAATTTAGAACAAATTATCAGGAAATGATTTTAAAACCTATGGAGCAGCATTCTAGCCTTCCTAAAGATTTAAATATAGAATCATAAGAACATGTTAAAAATTATAGGATTAAAAATTCTATCAAACATTCATATTTATATAACAAAGTAGCTTAAATTGTAGTATCTTTAAAAAAATTACTACTGCTCATGATTCAGTTGCTGTCTGATAGTTCTCTTGTCTGAGCGAGGCTTAATTGATCTTGAGCAGACTTCTATATCTTTGGTCAAATACTGAATGACCTAGGCCTGCCTCATTCTAGTAGTCTCATTCATAGATCAGGAAATATGTGTTGGCTCAAGCAACAGTGTTACCTGGGCTGCTGAGTTTCCTCATTCAGTAGGATAGTTGGGCTTGTTCACATAGTGGTAGCAGGTTGCTAGAAGAATAAGCAGCAGTGTGGCATATCATTCTTTCTAAGGAAACGTACTGGCCAAAAGAAGCCACTAAGTGAACCCAGGTGCAAAGCATGGGGAATTATATTAGACCCATTAATGGAAAAAGTGCAAGCCAGATTGCAAGGAGTATGGCTAGAAAACACGTGAAGAATCAAGGACATTTTTGCAGGCAACTCACCACAACAATACTTGCAACTTATATACCTTATAAAGGTTTAATATCCCTAATATACATGAAATTCCTAAATTAGAAAAAGAAAAATATTTTAATTAGAGAATACTAATATTCTTAGAATACTTGTAGAAAAAGAAATACAAGTCAGAACAAACTGAAAGATTTTTCAACCTTATTATAAGTTGCTGAAATTCAAACTGAGGAAATGATATGTCAAATTTCAAAGGAGAAAAACTAAAAAATGTCCCAAAGAACATAGAGAAATTGTAAAAATAGAGATCAAATATGCATTCTTACTATATTAATAAGAATATAAATTGCTAAAAAATCTCTTCTAAAAGGAGTTCCATCCATATTAAAATTAAAATTAAAATTTTTATCTAAGAATCCAATTCTATAAATTTATTGTATAGTCAGACATCACCTCATAGGTTACTATTTACAAAACAATATTTCTGATGGTTTATTCAAACTGTATAAATTCAAATCATTACCAAGAAGTGAACGAGGTAATAAATAATGATACTACAACAAAATGGAAAATTTTGTAACCATTTAAAAATAATGATAGAGATTTGCATACATCAAGATATAAAGATAGCTGGGCGCAGTGGCGCACGTCTATAATCCCAGCACTTTGGGAGGTTGAGACAGACAGGAGAATTGCCAAGTTCAAAACCAGCCTCAGCAACAGCGAAGCACTAAGCAACTCGGTGAGATCCTGCCTCTAAATAAAACACAAATAGGGCTGAGGAAGTGGCTCAGTGGTCAAGCGTCCCTGAGTTCAATCCCCAGTACCAAAAAAAAAAAAAAAAAAAAGATACACAAAGATAACAAAGTTGGATCTAAAGGATAGTGGGGAAATGAAGGAATAATTGGGAATAAGCTAATTCCCAACTGGAGGAAAGGAATACATGTATCCTTTACCTCATACCACATATAAATATCAAGCTCAGAAGAACTGCACTTCAAAATATGAAAAACTAAAAATTACAGTTTTAAAATAATAAAGAAAAATATCTCATGGTGTTTGTGTAGCAAAATCTTTTTAAAAAGTTAAAAAAATAGCTCTAGAAGGAGGATAGCAAAATTGAACGCAATAAAAGGAATAATTTTTTTTTTCATCAAATAATGTTATTGAAGCCGGGTGCGGTGGCTCAAGCCTGTAATCCCAGCACTTAGGGAGGCTGAGACAGGAGAATCGTGAGTTCAAAGCCAGCCTCAGCAACGTCGAGGCACTAAGCAACTCAGTGAGACCCTGTCTCTACATAAAAAAAACACAAAATAGGGCTGGGGATGTGGCTCAGTGGTCAAGTGCCCCTGAGTTCAATCCCCAGTACCAAAAAAAAAAAAAAAATAATGTTATTGAAAGGGTATTTACTGAAAAGTAAAAGAACATATAAGAAAATATTTGTAACAAAAATAATAGGAAGTCTTATATCTAAGATTTTTAAATTCTACAAATCTACAAAAAGACACCAAAATAGAAAAGAAACATGAAAACTTTAAATAAGCATGTCAAAAATAAGATATCTGAAGCTAACCCACAGTAAGTGGGAAAAGGGGAAGAATTTATATTTAATAAATTAGACACAAGGGAATGAAGGGAAGGGAGGGGAAAGGAAAAGGAAAGACAGTGGAATGAATGCAAGACAATTTTCCTGTTTACTTATATAAATACACCATAGTGAATCCCACCATCAGGTAAATCCATAAGAATGGGGTTCCACCTAGAATAAGATATATTCTGAGCTAGTACAATTATATCAAAATGAATTCTACTGCCATATATTGGTAAAAAGAACCAATAAAAAATAAGATCTGAGTAGATAATTACCTATCTCATTAGAAAAATACAAATTAAATGCTTCAGTTTTCTACCAATCCCCACTTCCATTTCTCAACATTGAAAAAAGAAGAAAGTTAATGAAGAAAGGAAGGAAGGGAGTAGTGAAAGAAGAAAGAAAGGAAGAGAAAAAGAATGAAAGGAAGCAAGAGAGATTTGTGATTGGGAGAAAATGTGAGGGAGTTTTAGAGTAGTTAGTAATGTTCTTTGGTTTAATTAATGCTAACCCAGGTGTTTGCACTGTGATAAAACATAAATCTGTTCCTTTTGCTCCACTCTTATGAATATAAAATACTTTTCACATTACCACATGACAAAGGATACAAAATTCAGCTTGACTTTTTATTCTCATAATCTGTTATACAGAGAAGGCAAGCAGTAATACTCTAGTATTAAATAAATCACAGTCTAAAACAACTAATATTGTTATCTTTATTAAGTAATAGCCCACTAATTCACATTTTAAAAAAAATCTTTGTTATCATAGTTTCTGTCTATACAAATACTAGGATGAGGAATAAGTTGGCATACAATTTTGAAGGGAGATGTGCTGAATCCTGCACTTACAAAAGAGACAATTGAACTTTAGTTTCTTCAAGTGAGATATCTTAGGATATAGAGGTACCAAGCAGTAGAGGCCAGAAAGAATTAAAATTTCAAACAGTTTTCTTACTAATAAACAAAGTTTCTATAATATAGATTTATGGTTTAGACATGAGGCATCCCCCTAAAACCTCATGTGTGAAACCGTGCAAGAAAGTTTAGAAGTAAAATGATTGGGTTATGAGAGGCTTACCCTAATAAATTCATTAATCCACTGATGGATTCAATGGTTGTTAACTGTAGGCAGGTGGGGTGTGGTTACAGGAGGTGTCATTGTGGGGTTTGCCTTTGGAGTATATATTTTGATCTTGGTGGATGAAGCTTTCTCTCTGCTTCCTGGTGCAATGTCTGGAGCGGCTTTTTCTGCCGTGCTCTTCCACCATGATATTCTTCCTCACCTCCCTGCTCCTAGAGCAATAGACTTGGCCATCTATGGACTGAGACCTCTGAAATTGTGAGTACATAATAGACTTTTCCTCCTATAAAATTGTTGTCAGGTCTTTTGGTTACAGCAGTGAAAAAGCTGACCAAAACATGTAGACACATCCAAATATGTAATACCTACTGTTTTACTTCCTGCCTTCATAAAATCATGGGCTGTAGTTAACTTCTTCATGTTTTCTAGGATTTCCTTATCTAATAAGGTTAGAGTGGGAAAGGAAAGTATACACCTTAAGGTTTGGAAATATCTAGAGGAGTAATATCTGAGGCAGTCAGAACAGCTTTGATGAATTAAAAAAAAAAAAAAATTCTGGCTATTCCCAGAGCCATCTTCAGCGTTCAGGTCTCTAGAAGAAATGAATTATCTTGGACAGAACACAGATTAGTCTGAATATGAAGGACCTACTTGACGCAGTCATGGTATTGTCTGAGTTTGTACATTTTCCTTCTGTAGAAAGGAAATTTTGTAATTCCAGAATATCTGTCAATCTGAGTTTCCAATATGATTTGCAGCAAGATGGGTCATTGAAAATAAAGAACAGATAATATTTAAAAACACAGACTCTTAAATGTGACAGAATTAACAATATACTCAAATTCATCTTAGTAATGATTGACACACATGGAGTATTGAAAGTTTTAAATAAAATTCACTTCCTACTATTCTTAAGAATAATTTTTGATGTATATTTCCCTGTAAATATTACTTATGTATGCATTTCACATCTCAGCCAAGATTTTGGAAAAAATACCCTAGTATTTTCATCTCCAATTCCTCAGTTTCTATTCTCTAATCCTTTTCAATCAGAAAGCTGCTTCAAAGTAAATGTGCTAATTAGCATAGTTATTTTTCTTTCTAGTTTCTAACTCCAGTGGAATATTTTAGTCATCATACTCAACTTCCTTGACAATTATTTTTCTATTTCATGTAAAGTTATAATAAAGTATTACTAATGAAATTTTATGTGCTAAAAATTTCCTAATATGCAGAACCATTGCAACACAAATATTTTTAGATTTTTATTGTAGTAATTGTGTAAAATACACTCTTTTAAAAAATATGTACATGTACAACCAACAAAAAGGCACATTACCAACAAAAAGGCACAATGTTGTATAGCAGATCTCTAGAACTTATTCACCTTGCATAACTGAAACTTTATGCCCATAGAATATCAACTTCTCTTTCTCTTCCTCCAATACCTGGTGGCAAAGAGCCTATACTTTGCTTTTATGAGTTTCACTCTTTAGATACTTCATATTACTGCAAACATATAATATTTGATCCTCTGTCTTATCTTACCCAGCATAATATCCTCAGAGTTCACCCATGTGGTTTTGTATTACAGAATTTTCTTATTTGTAAAAACTGAGTATATTTGGTTTTATGCACATGCCACATTTTTTCAACCATCATCTATTGATAAAATTTAAATTTTTAAACTATACTTTGGCTATTGCAAATAAAGTTGCAATGAACATGAAAAAGAACAAAAATATTTTTTGAGATCCTGATTTTAATTATTTTAAATATCAAGGGATGTAACTGCTGGATTCCATGGTAATTCTATATTTTAATTTTTTGAGGATACTTTATACTATTTTCCATAGAGGCGGCATTGTTTTTTATTCCCATCAAAAGTGGGAAAGACGGCTGGGATTGTAGCTCAGTGGTAGGTAGAATGCCTAGTACATGTGAGGCACTGGGTTCAGTCCTCAGCACCATATAAAAATAAATAAATAAAATGAAGTTATTGTGTCCTTCTACAACTAAAAGAATATTTTCAAAACAAGTGTGAGTTAGCTATTTCTCCACATCTTGGGAAACACTTTTCTTGTTTTCCTTCTGTTTTTACTCTTCCTCCTCCTCCTTTCCTTCTCTTCCTCCTCGTCTCCTTTATTTTTTCTTTTCTTTTTTGGGAATGCCTCTCAGGTATAAAGCATATCTCATTGTGAGTTTGGTTTGCATTTTCCACATATTTAGTGATTATAAACATCTTTTGACATTGGCGATTTTTATGTCATCTTTAGAGAAATGTCTATTCAAGTCTTGTGCCCATTTCAAATTGGGTTACAAGTAATTGTGATGGTGGTGGTGGTTTTGTTTTCCCAATTGAGTTGTATTTCTTTCTGTATTTTGGGTATTAAATCAATACCCAAATATGACTTTCAAATATTTTCTTCCATTCTGTAAATTGCCTTTTCACATTATTAATTGTTTTCTTTTCTGTGCAGAAGCTTTTCAATTGGTGCAATCTCACTTGTAAAGCTTTGTTTTTGGTGTCAGTCAGTAAATCACTGCCAAAACCAATGTTAGGAAGCCTTTCCTTTGTTTCTTGTAGAAGGTGTATAGTTTCAGATCTTCATGAATCTTTTCCTTTGTTTCTTGTAGAAAGTGCATCATTTCAGATTTTGTATTTAAGTCTTTCATATATTTTTACTTGATTTTTGTCTATGGAGTAAGAAAATAGATAGATCACAAGAAAAGAAATCTTACGCTAATATTCCTAATTAACAGTACGAAATCCTCAACAAAATACTAGTAATTCGAACTCAATGGCACATTTAAAAGATCACAAAAGAATGGTACATTAATCAATTAATATGATAAACCACATAAACAGAATGAATAATAAGAAACACATTCTTTCAATAGGTTTAGAAAAAGTGTTTGACAAAATTCAATACATTTTCATGATAAAAACCACTCCAAAAACTAGTCATGGAAAGAAATTACCCCAACATAATAAAGGTCATATGTGAAACTTGCATAGCTATCATCACACTCAGCTGCTGAAAACAGAAAGCTCCCTTCTCAGACTGGGAGTAATGAAATGATGCTGACTCCCACCACTGTTGCTCACATGACACTGAAATTTTTAGGTACAGCAATTACAAGAGAAAGAAATTAAAGGCACCCAACCTGGAAAGAAAAATGGAATTATCTCTGGTTACAGATGACAAAATCCTACATGAGGAAAACTGTAAAGACACACATAAACATATCTCTGGAAGAGTAATATCTGATGAAGTAAGAAAAGCTTTGATGAATAATGAAAAAAAATCTTGGCTGCTTCCAGAGTATATGGACACAAAGTTGGCAGAACTAGTAAATGAATTCAGTTATAGGATAGAAAACCAACATAAAAAATCAGTTTTGTTTTCATCCTCTAATATGGAACTATCTGTGAAGACAATAAAATATATCATTTACAATAATAATGAAATGATGAAAATATAACAAAATATAATAAAAATTAGGAATACATTTAAATAAAATGAATGATACAACAAAATTTTAATATATGATTGAAATAAATTAAAGGATACACAAATACATAGAAAAACATCCAACATTCATGGATTGGAAGACTTAAAATTGTTAAGGTATTCATACTAACCAGAGCAACCTGCAGATTGAATACAATCCCAGTCAAAACTATCCCAATGATAGTTTTTACAGAAATAGAAAACAGGAGTTCTAAAATTCATATGGATTCAGAAAAGACCCCAAATAGCTAAATCATTCTTGAGAAAAGAAAATAAAACTGGAGATATCAAACTTCCCAGTTTTAATCTATGCAAAATTAACATCATTAAAACAGTATGATACTGGTATAAAGACAGACATATTAACCATCAGAAGAGATAAGAGAGCCAAGACGTATAGTCAAGCAGAGATGATCATGTGATCTTTGACAAGGGTTCCAAGAATATACAATAAGTAAAAATATTCTCTTCAACAAATATTGGGAAAACTGAATATCCACATACAAATGAATTAATCATTAAAGTATTTTTAATGTAAGAATCATACTGGGTCCTATATTTCCCTACACATCCTATGGTTTTCCTGCTGCCAAACTTTATCTACTGTTCTGGAATATGTACTACTTCTCATATCTGTTTTCTCACTATCTTCACTGCTCTTGTTAGGTTACATTTACTTCTGGTCAATGATTTTACAGTGACATTTCTTCTTCTTTTCTTCCTCTTACCTGTTGTTTCCATAAGGTCTCCCCTCCCTTTCTAAATTTCTTGGAAAAAATTGCACATTGTATGAACTGTTTTTATTAGGATAGTTACCAAATTAAAGAGTTTCAAAGGCACTCATTCCTTTAATTCTGCATAGGATTGAGAATCATTAACTGTTGCTAACTTCAAAGGATATTGATGACTAGTTTCTAATTTTATTTCTCTCAACTCTTACACTTATTTCTTGAGATTAATCTTTTGAGCAAACTGTAATGCTCAAGTTGCAGAAATTTTTCTACAATTACATATTCCTATACTTGTTTTCATAAAGTTTGCTCTATCATGAATTCCTTCCTTCCAACATCTTTTATAATCATAGAGTCCTATTTACAGTTCTAGACTCAATCCATAGGCTATAAACTTTGGATCCTTTCCCTTTTACCCTCATTGAAACTTAAGCTTTTACTATTTTGTACATTATACAGTAATTAGTGACTTTATAATAACTTAATTTCATTTTATATATGAGAATAATTGATTCATATTTCCTATCATCCATAAAATAAATATTTCTTAAAATATAATTTGTCTAGGCATTGAAGTACATATTTTATTTTTGAATCCTCAACAGCTAAATTAATTATATTTTCCAAAAACTATTTGTTATGTGGGTGACAGAAAATCATTTAATTAATCTCACATATTTATTTCTGACCAGAATCTTGTGAATTATTTCTTTTGCCATCACTTGAAATTAAGACTTAAGAAAAATTGCAAATTACTTTACAATGACCTTAATCTGACCCACATTTATAAATCATCTGATGTTTTCAATAATTATATTTTCTAGATATTTTTACTACTTGTTATAGAAAGAAAAACTACAGATTTTACTTTCAAATTTATAAATACAAGTTTAAGAAACAGCAAAGTAAATTCTAGTAATACTTGTCATGATTCAGTGAATATGTAAATGTAAAATTACTAAGAAAAATGTTTAATTAGGAAAATGTAATCAGTCTTCGTGTACCAAAAATAATTAGCACAGCATGCTTCTATTCAGTTGATTAAAAGTATATATTAATATATTTGTAATAATTATATTTTTACCAGGCTTCAATATACAATGGAACCAGGAGATATTTCTGAGCGCTTTCACACCACTCTTTGATGTGGTGAAGGCTAAAATACAGCATTCAAGGATGTCTAGTTAGAGCAAATCAGTAAGTGTGGTAAAATGGAACATAATTATTGTTTTATTGAACAAATTTTTTAGTGAAGAAACTAATATAAAAGCTTATTGTTGCTGGGTACAGTGGCACACACCTATCATCCCAGCAGCTTGGGAGGCTGAGGTAGGAGGATCATGAGTTCAAAGCTAGCCTCAGAAACTTAGCTAAGGAACTTACCAACTCAGTGAGACCCTGTCTCTAAATAAAATACAAAATAGGGCTGATGATGTGGCTCAGTGGTCCAGGGTTCCTGAGTTTAATCCCTAGTACCTTAATCTGACCCAAATTGGTTCAGTATTTATTGTTGGATATGATGTCTTTACTGACATAAAACTACTTAGGGAAAAATTAGTAGAACTATGAAATAACCAAACTGCAAGTATAATGGACAATACTTCTAGAATTCAAAAAGAACACAGAATATCCATTAATTATAAAATTATTGGTATTTTATAGAGTGTAAATCAAGTTTAGATATCCACTACAGAATAGAAATTTTTAGGCAATGGTTGCAAAATTGTATATTATTTATTCCCTGATCTCTATCTGAAAACAATAATTCCTAAGAAATAATGATATTGGTATGTGTCTTTTCTATATACGCCATACTCCAGATATTATTATTTTTTCCTAACATTTGTTATGTCCACTGAACAACAAAGGTAGGTTATTGCAGAGGTTTGGGAGGAAAGGTACTGAGAATTACCACTCTAAAAGTTAAATAATAGGAATAGAGAAAATTTGGGATTCAAGATTAAAAAGAGGAAAAATAAACCATAGTAGGATTGTTAGCTGAATGTTAGAAGAAAGGGGAAAAAAAGATGAAAAAGAAATAGATCTAAAACTTTGAAGTAAGCTGGTTTGTGTTATAAGTACTTGCAATTATAGACTTGAGAAACTTACTTCACCCTGCAACAGATAAATGTCCCAATTAGAGTGTACAGAGTTACACATATGTGCACACACACTTGCATGGCAACTGGTAAATAAATAGTATGATGTGCTTTGCTGGAAGGTATTTAAATTAAAAAATAATGGTAACAAATAAATAGTATTGTATTCTATCAAATAACCAGAAGAAAAGGAATAAGAGAATGTAAGGTCTCAAAGATTCTTCAAATTCACACAAATTGAATACTTTGCCCATTTTTAAATTGAGATTTTCTTTTGCTATATGTTTTATTATATGTTGCTGTTGTTGTTGCTATTGTTGTAGGTGTTCTTGATGTATTTTAGGAATCAGTCCTTTATCAGATATGTGTTTTACATATATATGTTTCTCATTCCATAGATTGCCCTTTCATTCTGTGGATTCTCAGTTGCTGTATGAAAATTTCTTAGTATAATGTATACCTACTTGCCTTTTCATGCCAATGCATATGATTTCACAGTCAAATAAATCATTGCCAATACTAATGTCAAGAAGCTTCTCTAAAATAAAAACTAGCTGAACAAAAACTCATAGGAGCAAAGAATATATGAGTAGATATCAGTCTCAGAATGAGGTAGTAGAAATGAGGAGTTGTTCAATAGGTAGCAAATTTCCATTAAGGAAGATAAATAAATTCTAGAGACTTTTTGTATGACAATACTGGATTATGCACTTCAACATTTGTGAAGAAAGTGGAACTTATGTTAAATGTTCTTACCACACATAAGCACTCATATGAATATATGCAAACACACACACGCACACACTCATACATGCTGGACACAAGAAAACTTTGAAAAGAGTTTAATATGTGTATTACCTTGACTATGGTGATGGTATCACAGATGCATGTTCATGTTCAAATTTATCCATTGTAAATATTAAATATATGCAGTTCTTTATAGGTCAATAATACTTTAATAAGGCTGTTGGAAAATTCTATTGAAAAAATACATCTAACCCTAAGGATCAAAAGAGCAATGTTAAGAACTCAAGTGGTAGACTATCAGAAGACAAATGCTATAGCACAACAATCTGGAATAAATATATCCAGCAAAAGATATGTAGGAAGATGACTAAAATAAATAAGGTTTTCAAAGAAAATACCAAAAGAGTTAAAATCAAATATACTGGAAGTAGTAAATGATAAAAATACTGTAAACCAAGCAAATGATTACAAAACAAATATTTGACTAAAAATTCCAAAAGCAGAAGAAAAGTATACATACATTAATGTGTCAAGGAATTAATTTGTATATGTGGAGGTTGAGAATAGAGATAAAAACTATTATATTTTCCTAAAAAAAATTATCTAGAAGTTGCCACAATAAGTAGTTGTCAAAAGAAATGGAAAAGGAGAGGAAAATATAAGTAGTTGCAAAAAGAAAATGGAAAAGAGAGGAAAAAATTTGGAAAATAATTGAAGTTCAAGAGTAGGAGAGGGCTAAGAGTATAGCTTAGTTGGTAGAGCACTTGTCCAGCATGTACTAAGTGCTGGTTACAATGCCTAGTACAAAAAAGTAAGGAAGAATTCCAAGAATAAAGTCCCAGCATGGATATAGCCTTTAAAGGTCTAGAGTGACAGAAATTTCATTAAAAAAGAAACAGTTAAAAAATCATTGATTTAAACAATGTACAAATGCAAAACTTGTCAAAGATTTCACATAAGCACATCATGAACAAAAAAAGCCTAACTGTGGATCTAAAATAAAACAATGCTCTGAATAGCTTTTCATATCAATGCCAGGTAGCTACAGAAATAATAAAGTGAAGAGATTATTTTCTAAAAGTTACAAAAAGAAAATCCCTGTAAGAAATTAATGGAACCAGACTGTGGAGGAAAGATTCCAAGTGATGACCATCATATAGTCAGCAGAGAAAAGCTGATAAATTCATAGAACCTCCATCCTGGAATCACCTACAAGATATTTGTGTCTCAAATGTCCATAACTACCAAAGAGGGTGCTTTCCTATAGCCAATTTACAAGGAAAAACAAAACAGAAGTACTGAGTATACATGTTCAATCACAATAAATAAGAACCACATAAAATAACAACCAGCTAGCGAAACAATAATCCCACCAATAATAATCCTATCAACGAAATATTCACACATGACTTTGAAAAGCATATTTTAAAATTTTTCTAAAATGTTGACTAAGGACGCAGATGCCCATCTTTAAAATTATTTAATGTACATTATGAAGTTACCCAGCTGCACGGATAGCTAGCATGCAGATAGAAGATATGGTATGCTAGAATTAAATATGTTCAGCATAATATAAGGACACATGAGCATAACCATGGAAAAGGATCACTATGCCTCTGGTACATCTCAAAGAGCAGATTAAGAAGCCAGATGGTTGCTTGTGGGCAAGTTTCAAGGTAACAGAGAATGAAACTGAAGGTTTTAACAGAAAATTGATAATTAAGAGAACAAGATGCTCAGTGATACATTGGGGAAATATTTTTAAATATCCTTTGTTCAGAGAAATTTGAACTGGACTTTGCAAATAGTGCATTAGCCTCATGTTTTCAGGAAAATGCATGAAAGGAATAATAGATGGAGAGATTAGAAGGAGGATTTTTGTGGAAGAAGGGTTTGTTATAATGAGGATGGGAGAGGGTGACAGGGAAGGGAGATGGATCAGGGGAATGTGGCAGTGGAGGCCTCGGGGGACAGGAAGGGCTGGCAGTCAGCCAATGGTGAGTGCAGGATGTGCTGTGCAGGGAAGCCCCTTAGGGAGCCAGTCATCAGCCTCAACCATCTGGCTGGTTCTTGAGCTTTCACTCATTGATCTATGATCAATCAGGCTTGGCAATTCAGGAACCCCAAGTCTCTCTTCCAATTCTTTTAATATAAACTGTGGCCTCACTAGACTGGGGTTAACCTTCCTCCAGGTTCCGTGGGCATCAAGAGAGTCAAGAATTGCTAGGGCAAGCAAGGCGTGATGGTGCACTCCTGTAATCCCAGTGGCTTGGGAGGCTGAGGCGAGAGGATGGCGAGTTAAAAGCCAGCCTCAGCAAAAGCAAGGTGCTAAGCAAGTCAGAGAGCCCCTGTATCTAAATTAAATACTAAATAGGGATGGGGATGTGGCTCAGTGGTTAAGTGCCCCTGAGTTCAATGCCGGGTACCAAAAAAAAGAAAAAGAATTGCTAGGGCAGACCCCATGCCATCTTGATCTCATAGTGACAATCCCTTGCTACATAAGCGCAATTCAAATCAGTGCAGGGGGACAGAGGTTAATAGACTCCCACAGCTCAGCTGAGGTGGAGGGTCTAGGAGAGCAGACAAAGGAAGCAGTTGAACTTTAAAAACAGAAAGTAGACATGCTTATCTTGTTCCTGTTTTGAGAGGAAATGATTTCAGTTTTTCTCCATTCAGCATAATGTTGGCCTTGGGTTTGTCATTTATAGCCTTTACAATGCTGAGGTAAATTCCTCCTACCCTAAATTTTGCTAGTGTTTTAAACATGAATGGGTGCTGTGATTTGTCAAATGCTTCCTCTCTACTGAGATAATCATGTGATTCTTGTCCTTAAGTCTGTTTATGTGGTGAGTTACATTTATTGATAAAACATATAAAAATATAAAAAAATGTTGAATATCTTAACTATAAAATATTCACTTTGGGTTGTCAAAATTATCTGTTGTTTATTAGGCTGTTGTAACTACGCTGTTATTTTAATTTTGCTCTTAAGCACATAAACCACCTTCCTTGTCACAAATAGATGGATTCTTCCATATTTACAATGATTAAGATAAATTTCATTAAATCTGTAGATAGATGATAAAACACTAGAGAACATTCTAGGGGACAAGAGAGAGTTAAGAATAAATAGTGCAAATCCATGTAAAAAATACAAGCACAGACATCAAGACAGTGTGGTGCTTGTGAAAGAGGAGACACTAGATTAGTAGTACAGAAGAGGCCTGAAATGGACCCACATAAACAATGTCAACTGGTCTCTAACAGAGGAGTAAATTCCATGCAAAGAGAAGTGGCCTTTTCAACAAACGAAACAACTATACATGCACATGCTAAATGAATCTAGACACAGACCTTAAATTCTTTACAAAAATAAACTAACTATAGAACTATGAAATGCAAAACTATACAACATATAAAATATAAGATGGGAGAACACATAGACTGTTATAAGTTTCACAGTGACATTCTAGAATTTACACCAAAAATATAATCAATGAAAGGTAGAAAAGAGGAACTGAATTTTTTTTAAATTAAATATTTCTGCTTTGTGCAAAACATTGGCAAAGGAGTGAAAAGCCACAGATTGAGAGAAAATATTTGTAGGCATAGCAGATAGAAAACCATTCTCCAAAATACATGAAGAAATCTTAAAACTCAATAGTAAAAACAAAAATCACCCAAATAAAAAATGGGCCAAGGACATTAACTAATATTATACCAAAAGTATATATGCAGGATTGAAAATAAGCATATGAAAATTCTTTATGCTATATGTCATCATATGTCATAAAATGAGACACCTCTATATGATCATTAAAATGTCCAAAATCCAGAATACTGATGACACCAAGTGCTGAAAAGGACTTGGAGCAACAGGAACTCTCATTCATTATTCATAGAATTCAAAGTGATATAGCCACTTTGGAAAATGGTTAATTTGAAAGTTTCCTAAAAAACTAAACAATCCTTGGTCACAGGCCCACAGATCATTCTCCTTGATATTTACACAAAAGAATTGAAAAACTGCACAGAAACTTGCACATGGGTGTACAACGGAAGCCCCAAGTGTCCTTCAGTAGGTGAATGGAAAAACTGTGGTAGGTCCAGAGAAAAGAATATTATTCATCACTAAAAAGAAATGATACAGCAAACCATAAAATGGGCCCAAGTTGCAGGTTTTTCAAGGAACAATGCTCAATAAAGAGATCAGAAAGGCACAAAGAAAGGGATGAAAAAAAGTACAATAGACAAATTATAACAAAATGTGAATAGACATATCAATATAGATAATAGATGAAGTAGATTTTAAGCCTCACATCCTTAACCATGATAAGGAAGGACAAATTTAATTGCTAAAGCTAAAACCTAATATGAAGATGTAACATTTGTTAGCAGTTATAAACAAACACAGCAACCAACTTTATAAAGTTAAAGTTACAGGAGATTCAAGCCAATAATGACCTAAACACACTATTTTTTAAAAAAAGTCTTTAACATATCGTTCTCAGCACAAGTCAGATAAGTGAACAAAAAATAATTAAGATAACGATCTAATCTATATAACAAATAGGGTGGGTCTTATTAAAATACATCAAATTTCAAGACCTTGTAGTAGAAAAAAATATGTCATTATAAAGGGTCCACAGAATTTAAGGTAAATTGATCACATATGTCACAAAATAAGTTGACCATATACGTCACAAAAAAATCAAGTTTTGTAAAGATATTAGAAAAAATACTCATTGAACACAGTACAATAAACAGAAAATACAGAGACAAAACAGAATGCCCCATTCTCTTGGAGTTTAAAGGAACAAATCATAAGAACATTTCTATTAAACTACTTTTTAATGAAAAGATAGAAATAACCTAAAATTAAACAACTTTTCATAAATAACAGCAAAAACCTTACATATAAGAATCAATAGGATTAATTTAAAGCAGTTTTCAGAGGAAAATTTATAGTAATAATTTATAATGGAAGAAGAAAAAATCAGTAAAATTTCTAGTAAAATAATAAAAGTACTTTTAATACAAAAATAATATAAATGACAAATATTAGTCTTAGAGCTAATGAATAAATCAAAATCATAATTTTGGAAAAAGTTAACATAAATACTACTACAAAGTAACTTGCCTGGAGATGAGGAGGAAGCATGATGATACAAAATAAGGAATGGCAAAGGGGAATAACCATTGAAGCAGAAGAAATGTGTACTAAACCACCAAATAAGACTGTTAAATAAATTTGAAAACTTCAATAAAATGGCTGATTTTTTAAGGAAAGAAAAGGATTACCAAAACTTATTCAAATGGTAAGGGAAGATAAGTAAGGACTGAAAAAGATTAGTCACCCACAGGGAGCAAGTGAGAAAGAGGTAGGAAGGGAAGAAGAGTGGAAAAAGAGAAAAGGTCAGAGTTTTAGGAATGTAAAGAGACTAAACATCTCTAGGCACATCTTTTCTTATACAGTCATGACTCTTCCACCATGGTAATGTTTCATTTACTTTTTACATATCCCCTAATTAAACAAGACACAGTAACAACAATGAACATACCCAGAAATCAATCTTAATTTTAAAAAACTTATGGTATTCAATAATAGGAACTTGGGATCCTGGAGAAGTTAGTTAATCCCAGGGAAAGTGCATGATTCTGGAATGTTTTGTGGTACCAGAAAGACAGAAAATGTCCAAAAATAAATAAATAAAAATAAATAAATAAGTAAGTAAGTAAATAACTGCAAGGGCTTCTAAAGATAGAGGGACCAACTTGAAGGAGCTACTGGTAGCCTAAAGTGGATTAATTTAAGCAATACTAATAAGGATTATGACATCTATTATAATCCTATGAATAAAATAAACATACTTTAGTCCATATTGATATAAATAAATAATCACATAAACGTAGCAGAAGTAACAACTTTTCCTCAAGAGAGAATATCAATTAATGCATGTAAAAGGAACAAAAGAAATAATCACTATTATACAAATACCACAATAAGTAATTTTAGTGAATACTAAAATTAGTGTGCAATGGTTATGAGAAATAAAAAGCCTACATTCTTAAATGTGTTTTTCAATATATTTATTGAATACAAAAGCCAAAGTAGTAACTTTACAGTTGAGAAATACAGCAAAAACCAAATTAACTGATAATTAAATATTATAATAATAAGACAGCATACTATGAGGGAACCCATGCTATAATATACTGGAAAAGGTACACTATTATTTTTTGTGGTATCATTGCTAAAACTGCATAAACCCTTTTCAGTCACAAGGAAGTACCAGCAAAATGCAAGTCGATCGTCATTCTAAAATAACTAATCAGTACTCCTCTGACATGTTTTGTTTTTTCAGGCTTTCCTTGTCTTTTATGATTCTGACATGTCATAAAAGACAAGGAAAAGCCTTGGAATCATAAAAGCCAAGAAAAAGGAATCATAAAAGACAAGGAAAGCCTGAAAAAACAAATGCTCTGATCTAGAAGAGATTAAATAGAAGAATGGAATCCTGGAACAAATAAAAATAATAAAAAATCAAATTTTAACATATTATTAATAATTACACTATTATAAAATAAGTTTTTAATATTGCGGAAACTGGTGAGGAATATA
Source organism: Geosciurus inauris (assembly GCA_004024805.1). Taxonomy (NCBI): domain Eukaryota; kingdom Metazoa; phylum Chordata; class Mammalia; order Rodentia; family Sciuridae; genus Geosciurus; species Geosciurus inauris. The sequence continues at coordinate 60,115 of PVHX01007540.1, forward strand.
TGGAAACTGTTATGCAAATTTTAACTAAAATTGGTTAAAAATTAAATGTTTTAGAAAAATAAAGTTATTGTTTTCATCTGCACATTAATATTGCTAAATTAGGTTTCTACATCAGGGACTCATGATTTTATAATTTGCTTTTGTATTTAATGTTGAATATAATTTTAACTATAGTGATTTATTTATCACTTTTAATATCTTTTCTGCATAGAAAATGACTACATTTATAAAACAATGTATTTCAGGCTTTCTTATACATATTAACATTTCAGATTAAAATCACCCTTTGTTGTATGTATTTTACTAATAAACCATCAATCATACATTCAGAATAGGTGGAAGAAAAACATTAGAAAACAGTTTTTTAAAAGACTGTATTCCCAAATAACCAATTAAGCTAACAATTTCAATCATGATTTTATAAACTAACTAATTTTGACTTGGAGCTCTAGATATTTTGGAGATCTGAGAACTAAACATGAAAAAAAAATTTGAAGATGTCAATGAAAATATCTAATCCAAAAAGTTAAATTATGATTATTTAAATTAGTATATTTGTCTCAAAATATGAATGGTCAATGTATCTTAAGAGAATTATAAATTTTTGAACAATTTTTTATTTAAGTGTTTTTAGAATTTATATAATTTCCCACAGATGCACTTAAAATACTTTCTGATATAAATACTTATACTCATGAATATGTTTAACAAGGTATCAGAAAAAATCATTATTATATTTCATTCATGTTTATAAACACTTGAAAAAAAGCATCCAGTTAAGAGCCTTGTATGAGCCGGGCGCAGTGGCTCAAACCTATAATCCCAACACTTAGGAAGGCTGAGACAGGAGAATTGTGAGTTCAAAGCCAGCCTTAGCAACGGCGAGGCACTAAGCAACTCAGTGAGACCCTGTCTCTACATAAAAACACAAAATAGGGCTGGGAATGAGGATCAGTGGTTGAGTGCCCCTGAGTTCAATCCCCAGTACCAAAAAAAAAAAAAAAAAAAAAAGAGCCTTGTATGTTAATACACATAAGCTATTATTTAGCTTTAAATATCTCTAAGGATACATAACAACACACAATTCAGCTTTTTATAATAGATATTTTAAAACAATGGCAGTTTTATTTATTTTACATGACCTCTTGGATTTATTATAAAACTTGCAAGGCTGAATTCAATTTCCTTTATATTTAACTGAAACTTAATAGTATACCTACAGATTGATATCCAACAAGAAATAAAAAGAGAAAATATTAAAACTAATTTCAGAATTTCTAAAATGAGTTCATTTCTACAATTCATTAGAAGTTTTCTTTTTCAATTTGAATCTGCATTAGTAATTCAAGAACTCATTTAGTGCATTAAAGATCATTTAATGCATTTTAATCACCACAGGATTAATCAGAATCAATAGGTTAGCAGTGATTGAGCTTCACTACTTATTGCAAGATTTAAACACTGTGATAGCAATAGATAGTTCCCTAAAATTTTAGATAATTAATCAGAGTAACAGCTAGGGAAAATTCTGTTTCATAATTTGCTTAAATAACGCCTTTAAATGACATTTTTCAACTAAGATTGCATAAGAAATGTTCTGTGATGAGCTTTAATATCTAACATTTTATACTTATTTTTGAATCTACTATCTAATGATAAGACTAGTCATTGAAATCTTACATGTTCCAACAATTATTATATAAGGAATTTTAAGTGTTACTTTGTGACTATTTCCATGTCCTGTTGTGCTGTTATTACTGATACATTTTCTTTTCCTGCTTATAGTCAACTCAGAATTAAAGGAAATGTTCCAGGTTTTTTGTTGTTTTGTTTCTTTGCTTTTACCAATTGCCTTTGGTTTAACCCTTTTTAGCCCAATTATCTAATTAAATCCCCTTTCATGGAAAGGAAGTTGAAAGGTCCACTTATGAGGCTTAGAAACTACCACTTAAAAAGAATAAAAAGAAAACTACTGTTTCAAAATGCTTATTCTTAGGAAGGGTTCAACATAATGCTGACTTTCTCCCCATACCTATGTTGGCTTTGCTCCAAGATCCTCATCTCTCTGTTTACAAAGTGAATTCCCAAACAAAACAGTTTGTTTCTAATAGAATTTCCTCTCTCTACTTCATTCACTGCAGATATGCCACCAGTTTCAATATGGCTACAATAGGCTCCTTATTTTAAGTTGAAAATCTTTCCACATTGCCAACACTCCTGGTATACACACATACTTTTCCAGTTCATCATTGTGTGTATGTGTATACATACATGCACACATACACACATGTTCAAATGTTCATTGTTATCATTCATCAATGTAGTCTTTGAGTCTTTACATCAATAACAACTTCATGTTTCAGGTAAGTTATTTTGCTTTACTACTTATAAGTAGTAAAATTCTATTCTACTAGCACAGTTGTTCTTCATTCCCATTCTCAGGGGAAAACAAAAGTAATCCTTCCTCAATATCTAATGATTTTAGACCATGGGCTCTCTTTTCTCCACCTCACATTGCAGCTCATAATTTACTACTTTGGCCTCATGTTATATCATCAGGGTCCTTGTTGCAGGCTCTTAATTTAATCCAATAATAATGCAACTTCAGCATTTAGATAGTATTGAAATTGATGTGAGAGAATAATACATACCAACACCCATTATTATTTTCATGTACACTTACACTTACATCAGAGTCATAGCATTAATAGGACTACCATCAACAGAGCTACTGTTTCTAGCATTTCTAGACTATGCACAGCATATCTTGGTAATACTTTTTCTTGTCTTACCTCGTATCTCTAATGCAGTGCTCATTGGTTGGTGTGATGATACTTCCTGAATTGATAGAGACTTGTTAGAATTTTAAAATGAATAAGGTTTGACTATGATATTAACTTTTTACCCTGAAGACTAAACTCTCAAATTTATAAGAAATTATACTTCCATTCTATGATATTTGTATGGATATTTCTAAAGTATATATCTAAAATACCTACCTTTTATTGGTTAAGTCAAATTCAGTACCCCAAATTACATGTCATCAACAAGCTATAAAGAAGAGTCAGTTTAGTACCCAAAGCACCTTGGATAAGAATGTTTGACTTCAGAAGGAATACCACTTGCTTAGGGCTAAAAAAAAAGCAGAGGTTAGTAAAATAATTTGTTAATATAATACAAAATATAGGCCCTAGAGTAGGATGTACCTTTTCTTCCAAATATCATTGTTTATAAATAAATTACCAAATGGGTGGGTTTTTATCTAAGACTAAGTTGAATTCATGAAGAGTCTTTTTGGATTCTCAATGTAATACTGAGATCACCTATGTGGAATAGTCAGGCTTTTGGTATTTATTGAGGCCCAATAGTAAACCAGAAGAAGTTTGCAAAGGAATAGATACCTGAAGAAGTCCACATAGATTTGCTCCAAAATTCCATAAGTCTATGATTCACAGGTTAGTACTTGCTAATGTCCACACAGAGGACTAATATTTGTAACAGGTCTTTCAAGTATCATAGGATCTACCAAATCATAAAGTCCAAGTGGTCATACAGCTTGTACTATAGTCTGAAATTGCTAGAGGATCTTTTCTTGTTTTGATACCCACCTGGAAGTGGGAAATTCTGCATATGGATTCAAATAGCACACCCAAATGTTGTCTGTTGCCTCTGAAATTGCAAAAGGCTCAACAAATAGTTATTGAATATTTGGTGGTAGTGCAAATTGCAGCAACTCAATTTTCACCTTTAAAGTTATTTCAGGACGCATAAATAACCTCCGGAACTATGACTGATATAGTTTCCTCTACATTTTTTTGGTATTTGTCTTTCATCCTCTCATTTTCAAATGTCTTAGGAACTAATATACCAATTTTTCTAGCTTATCTGCTCTATTCAGTATAATGTCAATGTAGTGGACAGATCTGAAATTTTATGGAATGCTAAAATGATTAAAAATTGGGGTTAATTGTAGCAGACAACAGGAAAAATTATGTAGTGTTTAGGCAATAGTATGAGTTCATACATTGACTCTTGAAAGTGAAACAAACTACTTCAGGTAGTGTCTGAAAATTGGTATTAAAAAAAAGACATTAATCAGGTAAATAGCAGAACACCAAATATCAAGGATTGTAGCAAAAAATACTAGCTAAGACCCAGAGCTGCAACTGGAGTTAACACTTAATGATGTTTACAATAGTCCACAGTCATTTTCCAGGATCCACCTAACTTCAGTGTCCATCTTGACTTTAGGACGGATTAAGTGGAAATATGATGGACTGATCCCATCAACACCTATTTTCTTTTAATTGTTTCTTGGCCAGTTAATCTACTTGGTATTCCTTCTGATTTACTTTCATGATAGAATAGGGAAGTTTTAGGAAACTTCGGTTAGCCCTTACTTTTAGAATGAGCCATGAAGCCAATGTAAGAAATCTTACATCACTAAATATGGCTAATGATACAGGAACTGGAGTGGAGAGACACAGATTTGAAACTATGAACCCCTGAGCCCAGTGATAATCTGACCTTAGTCCTCATCTATCACCTGATCACTGTGAGTCCCCACTCTGGTGGGCCATAGTGAAATTTTGAGTCCCAAAGAATTAGGGTAGATTTGAAGCCAGTATCTTATAATCTCCAAGAGGTCTTGGAATTGTATTTTCTCCTGTGCAGTCACTCTTCTAAATGGTCTTAGCCCTTTGGGGAAGGCTAGATGGAAGATTTATTGTGTGTACATATGGCAGTGGTCCATTATTTCAGAACAGGTAGTAAAGAGTAAATTCAGAGCTGAGAGGCAATAAATTGATAACTGGAACAAAGTGTGAAGAGAATATAGAGCATTTCCAAATGAACAGCGTAGACAATTACAATAAAATGTGGCAAATTGTATATCAAAGACAATTTAGTCTCTAAGGAGAATAAATGTCAAATAAGAGGAACATTTCTTCTGAGGAGCAAGTATTTGACACTATATTGTAAAACATAAGAAGAAGGTATTCATCCTTACTTGACTATATAATAAGGTTAATAATATCAAGGAATGTGTCTAGGAATATTATCCATCCTACCAGATCTGAGAATATACTTGACACATTAGATTGTACTAAATGCTCTCTCATTTCAATACACTTAGAATGTATAAATATTTTTATTAACTAAACTGTCTAAAAGCACTTGTTCAGTAATCAAATAAATTTCAGCAACGGATGTATCATACAAAATACAAAGGTATTACATTTTAAGCACTTCAATCCTATCTGATTTTCGCCTGCCATCTTAACATGTCTGCTGATAAATTTCTATCAAATGCTATATATTTATCAATTGTCTTCAAACACTTAAAACTTAAGAACTACATACTCACAGCTGACATTTCCACCTTATTAATGACAATCAAAATATTGACAAATCTTAAGTAATTTTTATCATTGATGGAAGACAATTGAAAATAAAGTAATAAAGATGAGAAAAAATTAATTATACTATTTCTATTTATAAATGTTATGTCAAAGACAATATAAATATTTGTTATGAATGATAGTATGAGTTCTTTATATCAATATGAACACAAAATGATCATAAATGTTTTGTTTCTTTGATTATAATTAAGTTGTTGAATGTAATTAGAAAGGTATGAGAACATGTGTATTCATTGATTTAATGCAGCTCTCTTATTTAGAAAACTAAATTGAGCAATTTTTCAACTCTATGACAAGATATTCAATTGCAAAAAATCTATTACATTCAAAAGGCAGAGATAATACAAATACTAGGCTTTGTATTTTACCAGAGTTGGTTGATAAATTCAACATTTTATGAATAGTGCACACATGTGAGATATTCCAGGAAGTCACATAGGCCTATATCCATAATATACAGAAGAGGTCAGTGAGCATAGATTCCTGACAAAGAACACATGAAATTAAGCACATGAAAACCTGTGTGCCCTCTATCACTGAACTTGTGAAAATATGGAAAATTTTCTCAATGCTATGCATTATTCATAAATTTTAATTGATTATAGATTATAGTTATTAAAATCACGTGGTTATTTTGGGTTATCTATATGTTTGTAGTCAAATTGAATAATGTGTAAAGTAGGTAATGACAATTTTTAACAGGGTGTTCATAAGATTTTATTTTAAGGCTATGCTACATAGCACGATTTTCTAGATTTATCATGGCAAATTAGATATAACTGGATATTTTGGTTTTATTCAAATTATGCCCATATACAATCTTTTTCCTATAGATAAAAGCATCTCTGAAATCTTGGTATAGATGAGTAACTTCCTTTAAAGAAGCTATAGAGCCAGCAATTAGCAAGAAATGAGGGAATTATAGTATTTCCTCCAAACCTTTTAAACTTATTTCTTTATCACAGAATTCAAATAAAGGCTTTGAGGGGCTGGGATTGTAGCTCAGCGGTAGAGCGCTTGCCTCGCATGCGTGAGGCCCTGGGTTCGATCCTCAGCACCACATACAAAAGCAATAAAATAAAGACATTGTGTCCATCTACAACTAGAAAAAATTAAAAAACAAAAACAAACAAAAAACAAACAAAGGCTTTGAAAGAAAGACCTCTGGAAGAAAATTATTTTTGTTTAACTTTGTTCAAAATAGTCTACGTGGCTTGAAATTTCTAGAAATTTGGAATATTCACTATCAAAATTGTCTCACCACTTTTGCAAATGTTATTGAGTGTTGATATTTTCTATTGCCTCACTTTCCCTCTTCTCTGTCACCTACAATATAGAGACCATTTTTACCAACTCTACTAATTAACCAGGTTTGCTTAGTTAAATAAGAGTCTGAATTTACATGACTCCAGCATCTCACTGAACAAAAATAACTCTTACATTTAAGAGAAGAAATATTCCAAATTTTGCACAATTTCCTCTAGCAAAATTTTTGCCGACTAAACTTATTCACTGTTTAAATGGTATTTCTTCAAAATCTGTTTATCAATGCGTTATTCAAGAAAGTTACGGTCTTTACTGGCCATATTGTGGGGAGACTTATGATGTTAAGATGGTAATTAATCTTCTTAGAAAATATAAGGTTTTATGCATTCTTGTTAAATATAAAAAAGATTTTAAATTCCCACAAGTTTATGTTTATGTATCACGGATGTCCTGAAATAAAATCAAGATAGGTAGGGATAATAAGTCAGTATGTTTAGAATGCAATAAAATGTCATGAAAACACATTTTGAAACTCTGTTATTACCCCACTATATCCTTATCCTAGATTTTTACTGCAATAGTATTTTCACTTTGAAAAATATTTTGAAGTTAAGGAAATATTGTCTGTTCTTACATTACATACATCTTTTAATATTTCCCGTTTTATTACATGGTAATCAAGGTTCCATTATTATGATAAAATGAAATAAAATGTTGATTTTATGGAGGAAAATTCTAAATTGGAAGAGAAAATATTGATATTAATATTAATTTATATTTTATAATAAAGTTTAAGAAGTTTGAGCAAAACATGTTTAATAATGAATGTTCATTTTTATATAAAAATATTACAACTCTTAACTCATTAAATGGGTAATATAATTTTAGTATATAGTAAACAGTGGAAATTAGAAATAACTCCTTAGAAATAATTACTTCTTGCAAATATCTTCCTGAAATATCAGGTATTCTCACCACATAGTGTGACCACATCTAGTGCTACAATGACACCATGAGATTCTGTCTATATGTTGCAATATGGCACACAGAAATTATTCAACATTTCTGATGGAGCCTAAGGGAAAAACCAATAGCCTCTGATAAAATTTGAAGTAAGCAAAGTAAAAATTTAAAGTAAATGCTTGTTTTTAATCAGTGTTTGAGTTTCCATTTTGTTCAACTTAATTCACAAGAAAACATTTTATAAATAATGATATGGCAAATATTGTCTGCCTCCATAGTATCAGATTTTAAAGAAATATGCTAAAACTAAATTACTCCAAGAACTCATGTGATTAATATCCCCTATCCCTCTCTCAGGCAAATTAAATCCAGAAAGACACAAAATAGATAAGCATAGTTAGATAAGAATCATTCTAAAACTAGAGATGCTAAATTATCTAGATATTGAATAATGATACTCATATCCCACTCACCTCTCCAACTTCCAAATGAAGATAACAGGAATGTTTGCTAGATCTGATATTCATGAATCTCCAGATTGAGAATGTCATCTAAGTACATAGCACTATGAATAAAAAAAGACTAATGACTAATGCCCACAATTTCTTGATTTTTATGTTTCACATAAGATTCTAACATGTCTCAGAAACAAAGCCAGTCATGTTACAAGAATGGAAAACAAAATATATAACCAAGTTCTCAATTTCTGGGATCCCAAAGACTATAGTAGTAGTTAATTTATGTGTCAACTTGACTGGATCATGAGATACCCAGATATCTGGTTAAACATGATTTATGGATATGTCTGTGTTACAGTTTGGATTTGAGGTGTCCCCCAAAAGCTCAGGCGTGAGACAATGCAAGAAGGTTCAGAGAAATGATTGGGTTGTAAGGTTTTAACCCAATCAGTGATTTACTCCCCTGATATGCATTTACTGAGTGGTTCTAAAGTGGTAAGGTGTGGTTGAAGGAAGTGGGAAATTGGGCCTGGCTTTGGATATCTGTTTGTACATGGCACGTAAAGTCTCTTTTGCTTTCTGATCATGATGGGAGCTGTACCTCTACCACACTCTCCTGCCTTAATATTTGGCCTTGCCTTGAGCTCTGAGGAATGGAGCTGTCCTTCTATGGACGAAGACCTCTCAAACCGTGAGCCCTCAAATAAACTTTCCTCCTCTACAGTTGTTTTAGTCAGATCTTTTAGTCATAGCAACAAGAAAGCTGACTAAAACAGTCTGAAAGGGAGTTTCTGGAAGAGTTTAGCATTTATGTGAGTAGACTGTGGAAGTCCGTTATCCTCCCCGATGTAAGTTCCATCCAGTCCATTCAGGGACTAAACAGAACAGAAAGGTGAAAGAAGGGATTAATTACTCTCTGCCTTACTGATCAAGAGAAGCATTGATCTCCTCTTGCCCTAAGCACTCCTGGTTATCAAGCATTTAGAGTTGGAATGGAATCTGTACTATTAGTTCTCTCAGTCTGAGGCCTTTCTAAATATACTCAATGGGCCTCCTGGGTCTCAAGTTTGCAGGTGGCAGATTGTGGAAATTCCTCTTTCATAATTTTCTGCCTTATCATATACACATAAAGACACATAAAATTTTCTGTTGGTTGTTTCTGTGGAGTTTCTCTAGGAACTCTGATTAATGTACTGATCATTCTGAGTAGAAATGGTTTCCAAACAAGACTCACATAGGTGACCATATCATTAATTAAATATGATAATTAATAAAGAAATCATTGTGTATGATGTCATACTTAACTTCTATACCACTAATAAAAGTTCTACAGAAATGTGTTCTTCCAAATAGGAGTAACTAAAGAAAGAGAGGAAAAAAAACACATGAAATCTCAAATGCACAGAATTCATATAAAATGATAAGAAAGTCCTAGAATGTTAACAAGTTCTTGGAAGACAGCAGATCTAGAGAGCAAAACATTTGAATTGGAGCAGAACATCAGAGGGTTCCACCAGAGACTACATAATAAAGGTTTGTTTTTTCTGCTTTGAAACACACGGGATATCAGTTCACAAATATTTCATAGAGTTTGGGATGAATTCACAAGTTAGCATAAAATATAAAAGACACAAAAGGAAAAATTGATGTTTAACTTCAGCAAAAATAAATGTTATCCAAGAAAGAGAATATAATCCTATTGAACACTTAGATCTATATTGAATAATATCCATACAGTTGCAAAGCCAAAATACTAAACATAAATTTATTTTTACAACTGAATATATAATTTTATGTAGAGAATGGCTGAAGAAACAGCATAGGTTTGAAACCAAGCTAAAATATTCATCTCCCATAAGCAAAGTTACTTAAAATTTGAAGAATAAGTAACTGTAAGAATACTTTTTATTTTTCAATATATAGAGATATATTTCAAATATTCTCACCCGCACTCATACATTCGTGCACACTCCTAATTTTCTCTTAGGAATAAAAAGTGTTGAGAAAGGGAAGAGAGAGGTACTTTGTTATTGTTGTTATTAATGCTTTGTTTATTTTAATATTTTAGAATAATAAGAAGAGGCTATATGTCATAATTTCACAAAAATAAAAATTAACATTTATGAAATTTAATTATTAATATTTTCCAAAAAATCATAAAAGCAATTTCTCAGGAACAGTCAATCCTTATTCCTTATGTTGCCTGGAAATCAAAGCAGTGAGTTTAACATTATCCATTAATTTACAAGATACTCTCAACTCTTGAGTTTTCATTAATTATTCTAAGCAAATTATTGTCCCAGTTTGAAAATCTTTAGGCACTACCCTGCTTAAGGCTTCTTTTCTTCACTACTAGTTGGTAAATTCTCTTGGAATGTAAATTGATTTTAATATTAATATCACAAAAATATAATTAGGAAGTTGACCCTGGAGCACTAACATCATAAAATCCCATAATTTTATGGGTGTCTTGTACTTTATAATGAGAATTTTTAAAAAGATGTATTTTTACTCATTTCATCTGTATTGGAGTTATTGTTAATGATTTATTGGGGTTTTAATGACATTATTAATATTACTTGATGCTCATCCCTGGTACAGCCCTGAATAATTTGTATTAAAATGCTTTAAAATATTGCATTAGAAATAAAATTAAACACAGAGAACGAATGTCATAAAATACAATTAAACATGCAAAGAATTATTTACCTTTGAACTCATCTGTAGGAAAATAATATACTTCAATGCCAAAAATATTTTTCAACAAGACATTTAAGAACTAATTAATATGAATAATGAAAGAATTTCTGTTGTCAAATTTATAGAATATAGAAATTATAACCATGTTGTAATGTCCACGAGTGTATTATGTATTCACAACCCTAAAAAACAATATTTAGTGAACAAATATATAATATACCAAGAAAACTACAGGAAAGTTATCAAATGGATGACTATCTAATTATTTTTTACTATTAAATATCACTTCCTTTATCCTTTTTTTCTTTCTCTACCTTTTTCTTCTTTCTCTTCCTCCTTTCTTCCTTCCCTCCTACTCCTTTCCTTCTATCTTTTCTTCCTTTGACAAGTAAAAGGACTAGTATTTAATAAGCATTAAGCTCTATACTTTGGAATACAAAGAAGAATGGGTGTATTTGCTATATCCATCTAGCTTTCATTCTATTTAAGGTATCATTGAAGAAAATTATGATTTCATAGAAAAATTATATAGGTGTTACAAAAGATGACCATTGTTTCTTTTAGATTGGAAACTTTGTGTTGTTTCCAAGTGTTATGGTTTGGATATGAGATGTTCCTCAAAATCTTATGTGATACAATGCAGAAATGTTCATAGTTAAAATGATTAGATTATAAAAGTTATATACCAATCAGCAAATTAATCCATTTATTATCTTAATTTGAATGAACTACTGGTAGTAGATGGTAACAGTTTTCAGGTAGGGCATGAATGGAAGAAGTAGTCACTGGGGATGTGCCCTTAAGGACTATGTTTTGTCCCTAGCTCCTCCAGCACACCCCCACCTTCTTTCTCTCATTCCTAGTTTGCATGAGCTGAACTGTGTTTCTGCCCCATGCCCTTCCCCTATGATTTCTGTCTCACTCCTAGTCCAGAGCATTTAATTTGTTTTTGTTAGGTATTTTGGTCACAGAAATGATAGTCTTCCTAACAGAACAAATATATCTTAATGTGTAAAATAAGGATTGCAAGTGTTTTCTTAAAGGGTCAGTTAGCAAATTGTTTAAGCTTTCTTTGTTCTGCAGTCTCTATGGCAACTGCTCATGCATCAGTATGTAAAAACACAGGGACTCAATGTGTTGAAGCTAGCTGTTGATTCACCTTGGTGTAGAAAAATGCCTGGCTCGTTTTAGTTGCTGAGTAGAAGCAAGTTACTGACACACGTATATTCAGCATATACCATCCTGGCAATGCTGCATGTGTGTAACTTTGCATTATACATGAAGACAACTGTTAAGTAAAAACAAATGCAGACTTAAGAAAATAATTCATTAAGAAAGAAAATTGTAATAGAGAGGATATTCTCGTCTCATAACTCTGCAAGCATCTCAAAATCAAGTATTTTTTTTTTTATTTTATAGGAAAGGATGTCCAATTCCGAGCAGAAACTTTTATAGGGAAGTTAGATATTCATAAGGGAGAATGATCATGATTTGAAAGGAAATCTGTCTCCTATCCTTAGCAGACACATGACATAAACTGACAAGGGAACATGTCCCCTGTTCAGTCTTAGAGTTTAGTGATCTCTGGGGCACAGAGATGCTTGACTAATGTATGATCAAGACAAAGAAGAGGGTAAAAAGTGTGCAACCATGAGCATTTGATGACAGGCTATATTTATTATTCAAACTCTTCTGAATTCTTCAATTTCATACTCACCTGAATTTTATGTTATATCATTGGCTGCTCTTTCCCATCTCCTTTCTAATGTGCTCTACTTTAGTGAATATAACACTGGAGAAATCTCTGAATCATGTAACACTCTTCCAGAGAGGCTGGAAGAGTTGGGTAAAGAGTTATGCATGTCCTTCATTAAGGTCACTGCTACATCTGCCTCCTTGATGAACATGCAATTTTTATTTTTTCCAATGACTTGGGTGTAAAGAGTGGAATCTCTCCCCCAAAATAGGTCATTTGTGAAATGCCTGTTAATAAATATCTCCATGGTGATTTGACTTTGATCTGAAGCTTACATTTTATAGTAACAAGTTATTTGGTTCCTGGAATTGTTGAGGTAGGAATTTATAACATAAATTTGCCTGTACCGTTAATAAAAAAAGGACATGTTATTCTATGAACCCAGTATCACGCTCATATTAAAATCAGGTTAGGATTTTGGTATGAAAGGAAAAGAAAGAAAAGTACAGATGAATATTCCTGAGGAAATTAGATACAAAAATATTTAATAAAATATTGCAAATCATGTTCAACAACATATTAAGAAGATTGTACATCATGACAAGTTAGTTCTATTCCAAGGATGCAAGGATGTTTTGATATATGCAAATCAATAACCAATCCATCACATAAGTAGAATTAAGAACAAAAATAAATTAGTCATAAACATAGGCTGAGAAGGCCTTTGGTAAAATTTATCATCTATTCAGGATAAAAACACTGAAGAAACTAGGGATAGAATTAACCTACCTCAACATCATAAAGGCCGTATAGGAAAAACACAAAGTCAACCTCATAGTAAATGGGGAAAATCTGAAAGTATTTTTTTAAAATTCTGAGACAAAACAAGGATGTCCATTTTTACCTCTTCTATTTATAGTGCTAGAAATTCTAGCTAGAGCAAGTAGGCAAGATAAGGAAATAAAATGGATAAAAATAAAAGAAGTCAAATTGTCACTGTTTGCAGATGCTGTGATCCTATACCTAGAATTTCCAAAAAGCTCCACTAAAAGTCTTCTAGGAATAATAAGCAAATTTGGCAAAATAGCACATTACAAAATCAACATACAAAAATAGCTTTCCTATATACCAACAATGAATCTGATGAGAAAGAAATCAGGAAAAATACCCAGATTTGGTGGTGCATGCCTAGAATACTGACAGTTCAGGAGGCTGTGGCAGGAGATTTGTGAATTCAGAGCTAGCCTCAGCAACTTAGCAAGGCCGTAAGCAACTTAGTGAAACTGTCTCAAAAAAAAAAAAAAATTAAGAATACAACTTCATTCACAATAGCCTCAAAATTCATACATAGGTACCTAGGAATAAATCTAATCAAGGAGTTGAAAGACCTCTACAATGAAAACTATACAACATTGAAGAAAGAAATTGAAGAAGACCTCTGAATATGAAAACACCTCCATGTTCTTGACAAGACAGAATGAATATTGTTAAAATGACCATACTAGCAAAAACAATATTCAGATTCATTGAAATCCCTGGCAAAATACCAATACCATTCTTCACAGTACTATAAAAAAAGTCCTAAAGTTCATATGGAAGAATAAAAAACCTGAATAGCCAAAGTAGTTCTAAGACAAAACAGCAATGCTAAGGAATCATAATACCTGACTTTAAATTATACTATGGAGCTATTTTAAAAATGCATGGTAGTGACATAAAAACAAACACATAGACCAAGAGTACAGAATAGAAGACACAGAGACAAACTCACATTATCTACAGGCATCAGATTCTTGACAAAGGTGCCAACAACATACATTGGAGAAAACACAACCTTTTTAACATATGGTGCTGGGAAAACTTGTTCTCCATACATAGAAGAATGAAACCAGACTTTTATCTCCTACCCTTCACAAAAATCAATTCAAAAGACATAGGAGTTAGATCAGCAACTATCCAAATCCTAGAAGCAAACAGCATCAACACTACAGCTTTCAACCACAGGCCATGACTTTCTTGCTAGGACTTCTAAAGCTTGAGAAATAATGCCAAGAGTAAATAAAGGGGATGAGCAAATTAAAAAGCTTGTATATAGCAAAGAAAACAATTAGGAATGTGAAGAGAGAACATATATAATGGGAGAAAATCTTTGCTAGTTATTCTTCTGACAGAGGATTAATATCTAGAATATATAAGAAACAAAAAAAAACTCGAAAAATCAAAAATTAAATAACTCAATTAATAAATGTGCAAATGAATTTAACAGATATTTCTCAAAAGAGGCAATACAAATTGTCAACAAATACATAAAAGAATATTCAACATCTCTAGCAATGAAGGAAATTCAAATCAAAACTACACTGAGAGCCGGGCGTCACAGTGGCGCGTGTCTGTAATCCTAGCACTTTGGGAGGCTGAAACCTGAGAATCACGAGTTCAAAGCCAGCCTCAGCAATGGCGAGGTGCTAAGCAATTCAGTGAGACCCTGTCTCTACATAAAACATAAAATAGGGCTGAGGGTGTGGCTCAGTGGTTGAGGACTCCTGAGTTCAATCCCTGGTAACAAAAAAAAACCAAAAACCAAAAAACACTACACTGAGATTTCATCGTACACCAGTTAGAATGGCAGTCATCAAGAATACAAATAGTAGTTTTGATTTGGATTTTTCTAATTGCTAGAGATGTTGAACATTTCTTCATACATTTGTTTATAAGTTTTGTATCTTCTGAGAAGTTTCTATTCAGCTCCTTAGCCCATTTATTTATTGGGTTGTTTTTTTGTGTGTTAAGTTTTTGACTTCTTTATGTATCCTGGAGATTAGTGCTCTGATATGCATGTGGCAAAAATTTGCTCCCAGGATGTAGGCTCTCTGTTCACCTCATTGATTGTTTCTTTTGCTGAGAAGCAGCTTTTTGGTTTGAATCCATCCTATTTATTGATTCTTGATTTTACTTCTTGCGCTTCAGGAGTCTTGTTAAGGAAGTCGACACCTAATCCAATGTGATAGAAATTTGGGCCTACTTTTTCTTCTATTAGGTGAATGTCTCTGGTCTAGCCATTAGAGAAATGCAAATCAAAACTACAATAAGATTTCATCTCACCCCAGTCAGAATGGCAGTTATCCAAAATACAAGCAACAATAAGTGCTGGCGAGGATGTGGTGAAAAAGGCACACTCAAATATTGGGACTACAAATTGGTGCAACCTCTCTGGAAAGCAGTATGGAGATTCCTTAAAAATCTTGGAATAGAACCACCATTTGATCCAGCTATCCCACTCCTCAGCCTATACCCTAGAGACTTAAAAACAGCATACTACAGTAATGCAGCCACTTCAATGTTTATAGCAGCACAATTTATAATTGCTGAACTGTAGAAGCAACCTAGATGTCTTTCAATAGATGAATGGATAAAGAAACTGTGGTATATATACACAATGGAATATTACTCAGAAATAAAAGAGAATAAAATTATGGCATTTGCAGGTAAATGGATGGAATTGGAGAACATCATGCTAAGTGAAGTAAGCAGTCCCAAAAAACCAAAGGCCAAATATTCTCTGATTAGTGGATGCTGATACCTAATGGGGGTGGGGAGCATTGGAGAAATGGGGGAACATTGGAGGGGATGGGGGGAGGTAAAGAGAACAATGAAGGAACAATGGAGGAGGTGAAGGGGATGGGAGTAGCAAAAATGGCATGAGATGGACATCACTACACTAGTTACATGTATAAAGACACGAATGGTGTGACTATCTTGTTTCCAACCAGAGAGCTGGAAAATTGTGCTCCATATTTGTACACTCATTTATTGCTCTTTACCAATATCTTTCTTTATTTTTCTGACAAAAACTAAATATGTTTCAAAACAAACAGGGATGCCTATAGATGATATTCATTAGTAGTCTAAATTGGAGAAATACTTTTTTCTTCTCTTTAAACAAAATATAATTTAGTAATTAAAATTCAGGGATTAATTTAAGAGATGCAAGTCCAGTATAAAGAAGCTAACAGAAAAAAAATTAATTAAGGAAAGGTATAAAGCAGTGTGGTATATCATGTTGTCATTTTGTACACCTGAAGATGCATAACTGACAAAATCAGTTACTCTGCAGGTACATATTATGTGAAGAGGTTGAAATGAGGAGCCCTACCGCTGCTTGGACCAGGCTCAACAGAAAGAAGGAATTTTTGTTTTGCATTGTTTCTTCTAGGCTCTCTTTTATCTCTCCTCTCCTGTTGCTTATGTTGCATGCCAAATTGAAACTATATTCTCTGCTCATTTCTGAATGATGCTCGTGAAGCTAGATCCATAAAATTGCACTGCTTATTTTAGAGAAGTCCAGAATATAAAAGGACAGAATCTAAAACCTGCATATATTAGGTGCAAATCAAGACACAAATGTTTTTTAAGTGATGCATTGGAAGAGACTGGGAAGATGAACAAGGTTTGTGTATTATGTATTTTCGAACTTACCACAAGTTCGGTTTTGAACTTCTTTCCAAAGCACCATGTCTGAGGCTATTTGGAGAAAAGGGGATTCATTACATGTAATGCTATATTTATCAACAAATTCATCTTTTTAAAACAATTATACTTAAATTGCTTCCAGTCTTCACAACAGCATATTCTAAATGAAAGATGAGGAGCGTTTTAGTCAGCCACCTCACCGCGGTGACTAAAAAACCTGATCAGCACAACTGTAGAGGAGGAAAAGTTTATTTATGTGCTCACGGTTTCAGAGGTCTCAATCCATGGCAGGCTACATTCCTCTGGGCTCCAGATGAGGCAAAATATCATGGCCGAAGAGTGTGGCAGAGAGGAACAGCTCATATGATGCTCAGTATGCAGAAAGAGAACTTCCACGCTCCAGATACATAATATATACCCCATAGGTACACCCCCAATGAACCACTTCCTCCAGCCACACCCCACCTGCCTCCGGTCAGCACCCAATTAATCCCATCAGGGATCAATTTACTGATTAGTTAAGGCTGTAACCCAATCATTTCTCCTCCAAACCTTCTTGCATTGCCTCAGACATAAGCTTTCACATCTAAACCATGACAAAGAGAAAACCAAATAGAGTAAGTAAAATCAATATTGTATGTAGGAGTGGTTAAGAGGTTCAGAACCAGCAGCTTAGAAGGCTGAGGCAGGAGGATTGTGAGTTCTAAGCCAGCCTCAGCAATGGCGAGGCTCTAAGAAACTCAGTAAGACTGTCTCTAAATGAAAATACAAAATAGTGCTGGGTATATGGCTCAGTGGTTCAATCCCCGGTATCAATAATAATAATAATAATAATAATAATAATAATAATAATAATTTTGAATTTTCTTTGATTTGAAGAAGCTAGGTTTTTATTTTTGTTGGAACACTTCAATATGTGTAACTCACTATTTTCCTTTATTTTTAATAGTACATTTTGATTGGGGAAAAGTTTGAGTCTTCCCTAAAAATGAATTATTTTTCTTCTGAGCAAATCACTTAGCTACTTGATATTCTACTACATTGAGAGATTTATATGGCAGCATATTTCTTTGAATAAACAAGTAGTAGGCATAAAGAATGTTAAGTGGAATACCGGTGTTGGACAAGACATCTAATTTCTTCTCTATGTGTAAAAATTTTCATGTTGGCTGAGTTTCTGTATAGTAAATGTGAAAGATGAAATAAATATGTATTTTCAATTTTCAGCCAAAAATGTCAATAGTGTAGCATTTCTCTTTATTTATATGCTTGATACTAAGGGCAATAACATAAAATTTATGATAAAACTAAAGAGGTAGACCAGAGATTTTATACATTCTGAATATTCATAGTATAAGCACATGTAAAGTAATATGAGGAGACATTCAATATGGAGTGTAGCTGTTTAAATTAACTATGTAACATGAAAAATTCCCTAAATTAGCTCTTACACTTTACACATAAAAATTGTATTCAATAAGTAGTTGAAGACATATAAAAATAATGTGAACCCAGTAATTAAACCTGATAAAATTAAAAACAATACTAAGCTGTATATGTTATATTACCTCAATATTTCCATCTATTTTATGTAACTTTGATGTTATTAGGGGCTTGAATATGAAATGATTCAGTGAATATTTTCATATTATAAAGTTTTTTAAGGATTGTTTATTCTGATTTCCTATTCAAAATAGTTTTAAAGTACTTTATAAAATCCTTATATAATTCAAAGAACCTCTGATAGTCATCAGTTTGAAGTTTAAAAAATTTAGTAATATCCAAACTGCCAAAAAACTTCACCCATTTCAAAAAGTAGCATATAAAATATGTCATTCATATTCTACCAATCCAATTTATTAAACATATTATTACTAAAATAGCAAAATTCTCAACTTTCTCCATGTTTTTCTTAAAGTTATATATCAAGTTTTTCAAGAAGAAAATAACACACATAACACACACAATAACACACATAAAATAACACACATAGTTTTTCAAGAAGAAAATAACACACATAAATACTATGAAGTTTTACACTTCAGGGTGCATTGGTTTCTCACAGATAGCAAGAAAATGATTTGAAAAATTACATCAAGATAAATTTAATAAATTTTGTTGTATTTTTCTCACTATTTGGTGGGTCATTTTGAGTTGTCTAAGTTGAAAACTTACATACTTTCTATGTTCTCTCAGTTCTTTATTCAATTAGTTATATGATCCTTCACTACTGCTTCCAAAACATGATTCAAATTCATCTCTTCTCTCCACTCATGACCAGTACAGAGAATCCCAACATTTCTCATTACATCTCCTTAACAACTTCTTTAGTTCACGTCCTTGAGTCCAAAATTGCCTACACCATCCAATTCAATGCACCATAATTTAAGCAGGCGTTATTGCAATTTTTATACTCATTGGAATTCTTTCAATAATTAAAATTTATTCAAGAGCTTTTTAAAAACTTGCTGTATATAAAACAATATTTAGGATATTACACATTATAATGTAAAAATCATTTATTTTTAATTGATGAAAAATAACCATAAACTCATTAGATTTAATAAGGAGGGTGTCAATAGGTTTATAGTTGTGTAATTCTCCTTAGAACAAGCTTGATAGGTGACAGCTACATTCTTATACATAATTTTACATTTACTTTGTTTGAATATGGTATCTTGTTTTGAAGGTTTAAAGTATATGATCAAAACTCCCTCATACATACATAGTTGGTATATTCCAGTTCTTCTAAAGTACAAAACCAATTGGGGAGACAGAAAATGGAGACAGAGTATAAAAAATAGGCTTGTGTAATTAAAGAGGCTGAGAAATCTTAATATGTGCAGTCAGGTAGCTGGAAACTCAGGAGAGCAGAAGGCCCAGAGGCAGCAAACCAAGTTCCAGCTGGAAAACTGCAAGGAAAAGAATGAATTCTCCAATCTCCATTCTTTTGTTCTGTTCTGGCTTTCCATGGATAGGATGAGTCCCACCACACTGGGGAGGACTATCTTCTTTACCACTGTACCAATACAAGTGTGAATCTCATCCCAAACACCTTCACAAACATTCCCAGAATAATATTTAACAATTACTGAATATAGGTACTTAGTAAAAAAAATAATAATTAAGAGCAAAGCATCTAATAGAAAAAAATGAGTAAAATGGAATTGAGAGAAATACTGAATGAGAGGGTAATAAAAGTACCTTTTTAAACATTTTTACAAAGGCAATTAAGAGTCAAAAAAGTACTTAGATAGCTCAGTGAATATTCAAATAATTCAAATAATCAAAACAATACAAAGAGTGTTTCTGATTTTAGAAGTGAACTGAAATAGTTTGCTGAATACTTCAGTGAAAATTTTGGTTTTTAAAATTTTTACATATATATGTATATATTACATATATATTTCAATCTAATACTTATATCTAAATTATTTTCAAAGTATTCACTTGTTTGTAAAAAAAGGAACAAATAGATATTTCTAAAAAGTTATATCAAAAGAGTTATAGAAACACATGAAAAACAATAAATGTAAAACAACAAAAAGTAATATAAAATCATAGATTCAGTAGAGTGAAAGATCCACTCGAGTAACCAATTAACACAAAATACCTTTAAACTTCACCAAGAGGACTAGCCATCATGCTTTATAGCTCTATGCCTAGATAGAAAAGGGACACTATTCAGAGCAATGAGCAGACACAGACAATAATCTAAGTTTTGGAATTGTTGAAATGATATATTTCAGTGAGGATTATTTGTATACTTACAGCAATAGATGGTGCAGAATAAATTACAATCCTCAAATTGTGGCTGTGTATAAGAATCAGTTACAGAAGTCTTGAATTCTCCAAATTATTATTTCTAAAATGATGAATCTTTGCATAGCAATTTTTGGCTACAGAAAATTAAGCATATAATACAGTATTTACTTTTTCCCTCTTATATTTTTTCCCTTTTGCATTAGTGTGATATATTTGTTACGCTTTATGAACTGATATTAACATGCTATTATTAAAGGACATAGTTCACTTTGGGTTTCACTTTTTGTCTAGTACAATTCAATGGCTTTTGGCAAATGCATAATGTCTGACATGCAACATTATATTATTACATAGAATGGTTTCACTGCCCTAAAATTACCACTATTTCTCCACTATTCATTCTTCCTTTCTTTCTTTTTAATTTTTCCTTTTTGAGATGTTATAGAGTTGGAATTCTGCAGAATGAAGCCTTTCATATTGGTTTCTTTCACTAAGCAGTATGTATTTAAAGTTCCTTCCTGTCTTCTTGTGGTATGATTACTCCTTAATGTGTGATCAAATTAAATATAAGAGCTCAAGATTTTATGTGTCTTTTCTTTAATCACATTTCCTCATTCATTAATACCCACATCTTATTAGTTAAATCTGAATTAACTGGCAATTACATAAATAAAATAATTCACTTATAATTTATTTATAACCTTATCTGAGAAAAAGCACTATATACCTATATACCAATTATGTCCTTCCTGTCTTGTAACAGAATCAGAAAGATTCTTTTTTTAAAAAATATTTTTAGTTATACATGGACACAATTATCTTTATTTTGTTTATTTATTTTTATGTAGTGCTGAGGATCGAACCCAGTACCTTACATGTACAAGGCAAGTGCTCTGCCACTGAGCCACAACCCCAGCCCCAGAAAGATTCTTAAAGGGTAGTTTTCTAGGACATTCTTCCTACTTTCCTCTTAGTCTAGCTTAATTCCAGTGATCTTTCAGCTATCAGCTCAAAGACTTCTCTGCCTGTCAATGCATGATGATTTACTTTGTTTCAGCATTATCAAAGAAACACTATATTTATTTTCCTATTTATCTGTCTTTTCCTATAGAAGCTACAGTAATGGTTACTTGTTTGTAAGAGATGACTAAAAGAGTCCCTTGAGATGTAAGAAGAAAATACAAGAACTTGTATGCCTATTTTCACCTTATGAAGTTCAAGCTATATTTCATTCACTTTCTTAATTTGTATATTAGTGAAGTGTATGTACAGCAAGTGTCATAGGAATTCATATGCATAGATTTCCAGTACACCACTTGGAGGAGTACATTGCTTATTGTGTCACAACTGGGAAGGACTATCTGACTCCTTCTGACCAAAACAATGAAGTAGAAGTTATGCATCACTTACTTCTAGGCTAACATTTGGTTAAATCAATGAATAATTGCCCACTTGCTGTATCCCTGTGGATTCATAATCATTAAGACCTTGCATTGAAATGAGGGAAGCAAAAAGTTGAAAAATGTCTGTAAGGTATATGAAATTGCAAGAGTCAATGAACCACATCAGCCTAACTAGTTCAATCAGATTTAATACATATTTAAAGTATTATAATATACATATGCAAAATTTATGATTTATAGATTATATATCTTATTAGATAGATATTTATGATAATTTATAATGAGAAATTATCATAATTAACTTATTTTTACTTTACACAAAATTATAATAATAATTATATGGCAAATCATGTTAAAATGGTCCAATAAGACTTCAATTTCCCCTCAAAGATAATGAAGAGTTTTATTTCCACTATTACAAAAATAAAATAAAATACAATAAGCTTCAAGTTGATGAGTTTACTTGAACTCATCAGACAGCTAACATTAAAGGGAAAAATTAGATTGCTATTCAAGGACAGGAAGGCCAAGAAGCAAAATAAAGAAGAACACTTGGTTATTAAAGCAGACACATCTAGACTCTGATAAAAAAAAAGAAAGTCATCTAGTATTGTTAATGACTTAGTAGCAGCCAAATGCATGTTGTGAGGAATGAAGGGTGGGAATATGGTGCACAGATAGAGGGTGAGGTAACCACCCTCTTTCAGGCATTTTCTCTGTGGACCTCCCCAAATGCACAATTTCTAAAAAAAATTGAATAAGTCCTGCCAAAGCATAGTATAGATCTACGACTGTGAATATTAGCTACTGCAGAAGGACACAGACTTCTTCATCAACCATTCCCATTGTTTTTGTTTGTTTTTTTAAGAAATAAAGACATAATCTGTAGAGGAGGAGGAAAACACAACTCTTGTACCTTGGTCATTTTTGACAAACTAATTGCAGTTAGGAGAAAGGGAAATTTAAGAAAACAAAACAAAACCTCCTGACAGAAGCATGATCTATGTTATGCAAACCACAGGAAAAGAGAGGAAAATGCTTTCCATAGGTTTATCAGTAGATTTATCACATGTTCAGCTGAGCAAAACATCAGTATATTCAAAATAGTTGAATAGAAATGACCTACACAGAATTTTAGTAAACGCAGCTTTCTTTATTCTTCCTATTAACTACAACTAAAAAACATGTATGTTGTGTATGGAATAAACTTTAGGAAAACATGAAACTGGGCATGGTGACATATACCTGTAATCCCAGCAGCTCGGAAGACTGAGGCAGGAAGATCACAAGTTCAAAGCCAACTTCAGCAATTTAGCAAGACCCTGTCTCAAAAAAAAAAAAAAAAAAAGGCTGGGGATGTGGCTTAGTGGTAGAATTTTTCTGGGATCAATCCCCAATACAAAAAAAATAAAACAACAACAACAAAAAGAAAATACATAAAAGGTATAAAATAGGTATATTACACGATAATAAAATAATCCTCCCAAAGATATAACAATATTAAGTGCGTATACA
Source organism: Geosciurus inauris (assembly GCA_004024805.1). Classification (NCBI taxonomy): domain Eukaryota; kingdom Metazoa; phylum Chordata; class Mammalia; order Rodentia; family Sciuridae; genus Geosciurus; species Geosciurus inauris. The sequence goes on from PVHX01007540.1 coordinate 83,771, forward strand.
CATAACAATAGATTTTCAAAATTCATGAAACCATGCATTGATTTGAAAGGAGAAATAACAAAATCCACAAAATAAGTGAGAAATATCTAAACATTCGTCTAATTATTAGATATAAAAAGTAGAGATGAAATCGAGGATATAGAATATTTGAGCAACACTGTACAAGCACTTCACATACCTGATATTTATAGAACGCTATTAAACAACAGATGACTGTATATATATTATTTTTAATATATTCAATGAGTTGAATGTTTTAGGGGAACATTTATTAATACAGGCTATTTTCTGTTCTCCCTGAAAAATGTTAATGCACCAAACAGAAGAGAAATCACACGAAGTATGTCCTAATGACAACTAGCATAAAAATCCCCAAATATCTGAAAATTAAGTAGCAGTTATAAATAATCCAAAATAGAAAGAAAATTGCTATTCATAAACCTGACTCTATTATAAAGGAGTAATATAACTACAGCACAGAGGGTAAGGAAAATAGTAACCAACAGAAGCAACTTTGAAGCGCAGCATTCAGAAATAATACTGGTGGTTAGTATTAACCCCTTCTTAATAAGAAAAAATAATTATTCACAGATATTATATTAATAGTTGAAAAATTTGTGAGAAATTCCAAACTACATTTATGTGAATGCAAATTTATGTGCATTCTAATACAATCACCAATAAATTATAAATAATGAAAGGCAAATTTCTTACATATGGAAGACGATGTTACAAATGTGCAAAAGGAGGATAGAAGGAAATACGTGGTATTGCAATGGATTGGAACTATTAATATTAACTCATTTTATTTAAGATAGAGTCAATGCTGAGAATGAAGATAATATGGTGACAGGAAGGGAGAGATGAAGATATTATGTGTTGATAGTATATATATTTATAATATCTGTATTTCTTTGGGTTTAGCAGCAAAGAGCACACCTACTGCTGTGGATCCTGATTTCTAATTACCATTTCCTAGGAAAAGGAAACAATTTGTTGACCCCAATATTGTGGATAGGAAAATACAAAGTGAACCTGGAATGTTATATACTTGTAAAAGTCAAAATGTTTGGGAGCATATATTGGAAGGGCACATGTACTAACCAGAAGGAGCTTCCAAAAGCCAAAGCTGGAGCAACTTAAGCAACAAATTAAATTATGATTATATTTAATATTACCCAGCTATAAAATAAACACAATGATAAAAACAATTGAATACATTATATAAATAGAAGAGAAAAAACAATTGATACTTATAGAACACTTCAATTAAAGAAAGTATAATAGAATAGGAATAGAATAATGAAAACCAAATCATCGTTAAAATGCCACAATTATAACTTTTTACAGGCAACATGTGCCAAATGGAAGCCAACATTATTATGTAGATATTGGATAATCTCAAAATAGATCTTGATGTTTATTAATTACAAATTTTTAAATAGTGAATTTATAGTTCAGAAACCAGGAGACACCACCTTAAGAAAATGATCAAAGTAATATAATCTGTAAGAAGTATTTATATTATATTCTCACTCTCATATCCTTTTGTGCCTCTCTTTCCAAAAATAGAGAACTTCAATCCAAATCATGAGAAAACATTAGACAGTCCCAATTGAGGAGCATTGTGGAAAATAACTGCCATGACTCTTTAAAAATGTCAAGGTCATAGAAAAGGAAAACTGAAAATGTCACAGAAGGATACTAGGAAAACAGACAACCGAGTACAATGTGGGTTTCTGGACTTATCCTGGATTTTAAGAAAGACCAAGTGAAAACACTGGTGAAATCCAAATAAAGCCTATTATTTCATTAATGGTGTTTGTACTGGTGACAATTTCTTAGTTTGATAATTTGCAATGGTTATATAAAATGCTAACATCAGGGAAGATTAAGTTAAGGGTATTAGAGAACTCTGTTATTTTGACAGTTATTTTAAAGTCTAATATCACGTCAAAATAAGCATTCTAATCTGAAATTGTTTTCAGTTCTATGATGAATTATTCATGTGTTTTATATACTGAAAAAGAAATATTTCAAATTATCTACTTATCTGTAATGACAAATAGCTGCCAATAGTGTGTTACATAAAAAGTCAAAAATATATCCTTTCAAGCCAAGTGTAGTTTGAACATAAATTTTAAAAAGTAATTACTTTGGGGGAATAAAAAAGAAAAGATAACATTTTGGGAAAAAGTGATGTTTGCAAATGTTTTTGTTATTATGTGATTTAGTTGCCAAAAATGATACAAGGGTGCCATCTGTAACAAATTATCACATTGGAACATTTAAAAAATAAGCTGGAAAACTTTGTGATTGGGCATAGAAATAAATACTAAAGTAATAATAATTCAAACAAAAGGAGGGACAGAGACTGATTTCTTCCAATTCTTCATATTGAGTCTATTGAAATGGGGCCTGAGAATTTACAAATCATTTAGAGAAAGAATATGTATGCACTTCTCTTGGTGCATAAATGGATGGACTATGGAGAAATTCATTTATATGGACCCCAGCTGTTACTATAATAAAATATCCAAAAGCTGAGTTGACATTAAGAATAGGAATAATGGGCTATTATCTGAGCATTAACAACATTCCATCAACAATTTCAATAGCTTCCTATCAAGGTAGAGATAAATAGTTACATTTTATAGATATACATAAATCATAATAACATGAAATTATATATAAATTCATTTTTGGCTTATATCATGTTGTTTCAGAAGTCTAATTACATATTTTCATATTTGCCAATTATAGTACTTTGCATACACATTTTGATCATTAACATATGATTCCTAAATTAATTCTCCAGTTATCTTATAAACTGTACATTTAGAGAAAGTGTAAGGCCTCTGAAGTTTGCATTATGCTATTTTAATGGTCCAGAACATCAATCCCGTAAACTTGCAAAATACTCACTTTTTGTGCATTTCTATTAGTAACTCTCAAAGTGCAGGAGAAAGAAAAAATAAACCTTGATGCATGAAGTTAGTATCAAGGAATATATCAAATTATGTCAGCTAACTTACAGACTATTTCTAGAGCAGCATACTCTAGGCTTGATCAGCTGCTGTTGTTAGTGATCCTTTGATGTGGCTGGTTTCCCTTCTCTATGACTAAATTAACATCTATCGGTAAAAGAACAATTTTCTTTTCCATTTCTAACTCTTTTAAATGGATTGAAGGTATGCGTGGCATCAAGTCAATGTAAACCTCCAGGTCATTTTATAAAGAACAAGAAAAGGTAATACACCATAGACATCCAAGTTTGTTTTGTTACATTAATCCTATGGAAAACAATTTGTCTGAGAACAGAGTTCACTAGCACACAGTGATTTTATTTTTCTTCAGGTGTTCCAGTCAATGCCTAAGAAGAAGCAATTTACTAAGTTGTACCTTGGGGCATTGTAATTCACCACACATGGGTGAACATTTTGGTTTGGGAAGGTAGTTACTCATGGCAAGATCAAATCTATTCAGTTCTATTTTGCACTGACAACAGTAACTTGTATGAGAGTAACAATTATGTGCATGGTCTACTCTTCTTTTGTAGAAGTTCTTCAGTCCCTTAAAATTTTACTCTGCTTTTTTAGAATCTTCCTAATTGATTTTCTCTGTGTAATTGTGTAATCTTAACAATGTGACATAGGTTAAAAAAAATAAATCATTAAGTGAACCACTAAGCATTTTTGTGTAAATGTGTGTGTGTGTGTGATCTCTACCTTTTCAATAAAGCTTTGTCTCAGTTCCAGATGAATACACTTATTCCCTTTTATGCTTTTGGCATGAATATTGTCTTTTATTAAATGTACATTTAATAAGTAGTGATTCTGTATTTCTGTATTTTTTAATTTGTCAGGGGCCTTTGTGTATGTGTATATGTCTTAGTCTTCTAAAAAACATCAAAAGATTGCTATTGTTCTTTTTCATATCAAGAAATTAAGGTTACCAATGATCATATTTCCAAAATCATATTGCTAATAAGTGTCAGAACTTAGGTTCAAAACATGTTTTGAATGTAAATTCTAATTACATTTACTATGTTAATCAAAACTGAGCTTCCTCTTCCTGTAAGCAGCCCGAGTTGATCTGTGAAAATGGTCCGCTACTCTCTTGACCCGGAAAACCCCACAAAATCATGCAAATCAAGAGGTTCAAATCTTCGTGTTCACTTTAAGAACACCTGTGAAACTGCACAGGCCATCAAAGGTATGCATATCCGAAAAGCCACCAAGTACCTGAAAGATGTCACTTTAAAGAAGCAATGTGTGCCATTCCGGCGTTACAATGGTGGAGTTGGGAGGTGTGCCCAGGCCAAACAGTGGGGCTGGACACAGGGACGGTGGCCCAAAAAGAGTGCTGAATTTTTGCTGCACATGCTTAAAAATGCAGAGAGTAATGCTGAACTTAAGGGTTTAGATGTAGATTCTCTGGTCATTGAACTTATCCAGGTGAACAAAGCACCCAAGATGCGCCGCCGTACTTACAGAGCTCATGGTCGGATTAACCCATACATGAGTTCCCCTTGCCACATTGAGATGATCCTCACTGAAAAGGAACAAATTGTTCCTAAACCAGAAGAAGAGGTTGCACAGAAGAAAAAGATATCCCAGAAGAAACTGAAGAAACAAAAACTTATGGCA
>PVHX01007541.1:0-20564 GCA_004024805.1 Geosciurus inauris
AAAAAAAAAACTAAACAGGAAGCCGGGCACGATGGCACACACCTGTAATCCCAGCACTTTGGGAGGCTGGGACAGGAGAATCATGAGTTCAAAGCCAGCCTCAGCAATGGCGAGGCGCTAAGCAACTCAGAGACCTTGTCTTTAGAGACCTTGTCTCTAAATAAAAAAATGTATCCCCACAAAATAGGGCTGGGGATGTGGCTCAGTGGTCGAGTACCCTGAGTTCAATCCCTGGTACCAAAAAAAAAAAAAAAAAAAACTAAACTAAAAAAGAGCCAGGCATGGTTACATGCATACCTGTAATCCTAGCAACTTGGGAGGCTGAGGCAGGAGGCCAGACTCAGCAACTTAGGCCCTAAGTGAGACCCTGTCTTAAAATAAAAAATAAAAAGGGCTGAGAATGTCACTTAGTGGTATAGGGCCCCTGGGTTCAAGCCCCAGTACTAGGAAAACAATTATTTCTTTTTTTTTTTTTTTTGGTACCGGGGATTGAACTCAGGGGTACTTGACCACTGAGCCACATCCCCATCCCTATTTTGTGGGTTTTTTTTAAATTTAGAGACAGGATCTCACTGAGTTGCTTAATGCCTCGTCATAGCTGAGGCTGGCTTTGAACTCGGGATTCTCCTGTCTCAGCCTCCCAAAGTGCTGGGATTATAGGACAATTATTTCTTTCTTTGGAGAGTCATGATGACTATAAGATAATATAAGCCAAATTCTCATTATGATTTCTAGTGTTCAACAGTTGTTAGCCATTATAATGAGTATTAGTAGTATTGTGGCCCTCACTACTTTATTGATTTTTAGTGAGATATTGTTTATAATGCTATGTGACTGAGAACCCCTATATTTAGTCATAATGTCTCAGTCAAAATGAACAGGCATCCACACCTCTTCCTGTGTGAAACTGAGCCCAGAAGGGACCCCTTGAATTCTTTTCTCACTGCAAAGACATTCTTTTCTGATTATTCTACACACACACACTTCTCTAATTCTGGATGTTCGGCAGTTCAGTGTATTTCATCACAGCATTTTATTCCAGGTTGGTGACTGTCATCAGTGTAGGAGTCCAAGTTTCTCTTGACAGCTAGGGACCCTTGAGCATAGTCCTTCTGAACCTTTTCCTCACCCAGGATCTCATACTGTTCCTACCCCATGAACTCAACTCTGCAGTCAGAACACAGGCTTGGCACATCCAGAACTTGGAAGCAGAATTATGTTAGAGTGAAACTAGTATGAAGTAGCAAAAAATGGCTGAGATGTAGAAGTCATTCAAGAGATTTTGGTTTGGTGGCAGTGTGGTGATGTATGTGTGTGTGTGTGTGTGAGAGAGAGAGAGAGAGGACTAGGAAGACATTTAAGACCACCCACAATCATGGCAGAACACAGTGATTGGAAGAATACACGAAATGTGATTGGAAGCAAGATTGCCAGAAGCTGCAGTGGAGGGGGGCGGGGCGCGTGGGAGCAAGCATCAGCCACAGGGTCCCAGCTCTGGGAAGATGCAGGCTCTATCTGGCGATTTGTCCCTGTTGGGGCAACTTCAAAGCACTGGATGCCTTAAGCCATCAGAGCTTGGTACCATAGTCCCTGAGCTCCATCTACTCACCCTACTCCATTCTACTTTCATCTTCCTTCTTCAGCTTGTGACCTGCCCCCTTGTGTCACTTCTCACCAAAAGAGGATGTGCTGACCAGCAAAGATGGATTTTTCAGGACAACTGCATTTCTTTTTTTGAGGGGAGGGGTGGTACTAGAGATTGAACTCAGGGGCACTCGACCACTGAGCCACATCCCCACCCCTAATTGTGTTTTATGTAGAGACAGGGTCTCAGTGAGTTGCTTAGTGCCTCGCCATTGCTGAGGCTGGCTTTGAACTCGCGATTCTCCAGTCTCAGCCTCCCTAAGTGCTGGGGTTACAGGCTTGTGCCACCGTGCTCGGCTTGTATTTCTTTTTTTAAAACATATTTTTAGTTGTAGATGGACACAATACCTTTATTTTATTTATTTTTATGTGATCCTGAGGATCAAACCCAGGGCTTCACATACTAAGCAAGCACTCTACCACTAAACTACAACCCCAGCTCTTTGACAGCTGCATTTCTAATAATAAATTAGTTAACACATCTGTTTTATATATCTACCTCTTCTAAGTTTTACCTGCGTGAGACAGAACCCCTTAGCCTGATCTAGTAATAACAAAAATTTATTGAGCACTATGTACCTGTCATAGTTCTTACCATTTTATATGAATTACTCAATCTATTTTGAATTGAACCCAGAAGAGCTTAACCACTGAGCCACATCCCCATCCCTTTTTATATCACTATTTAGAGACAGGGTCTCACTGAGTTGCTGCTGAATTGTGTAGGGCCTCACCAAATTGCTGAGGCTGGCATTGAACTCAAAATCTTCCTGCCTTAGCCTCCCAAGCCACTGGGATTACAGGTGTGCACCACCACACCCAGTGAATTATTAGATCTTTACAACAAACAAATGAGATATATGTTATCCTAAGTTTGTAAATGAGAAAATGGAGACCCAGTCAAGTTAAATTCTTGCCTAGGTTCACCAGCGAGTAAGACTCTGAGCTGGGACTAGAACTGAGGTGACATGGAGCCCAAAGCTCAAGCTCACTCACTCCACAGTGAGACACTGACCATGTGGACATACAATGCAGACCTGAGGCGGTGAGCATCTGTTCTCTGCATGTTGACTTCAGCAGACACTGGGCCCCTGGAGACCACATCTGAGCTGCCTGCCTGGAGAATACCACCATATTTCAAAAGATTTTATTAAATAAACCCAATTTATTAAATAGTCTTTCCCCTCCGTAATTTCTTATGGTCCTAATCCACACAGTTTCTGATCAACCTTACCTAATCATAGTTGCTAACCCGTCTTCTTCTATTACCAACCCCAAGAAAAGAAATGCTCTTTCAGCCGGGTGTGGTGGCGCACACCTGTAATCCCAGCACTTTGGGAGGCTGAGACCGGAGAATTGTGAGCTCAGAGCCAGCCTCAGCAACAGCGAGGCACTAAGCAATTCAGTGAGACCCTGTCTCTAAATAAAACACAAAGTAGGGCTGGGATGTGGCTCAGTGGTCGAGTGCCCCAAGTTCAATCCCTGGTACCGAAAAAAAAAAAGAAAGAAAGAAAGAAACGCTCTCTCATCTGGCTTGGATGCTCTTCAGTGATATCTCAAGGCACATCTTCCTGACTCCTCAGCTCCCGGGTTGGTGTGTCAGTTCCCTGGGAGATTTGAGACTGCTGTTTCTACTTGACACAGGCTGCCTCTCTGAATGCTGGCTGCTTCCTCGGGAACCATCTGAGCACAGACAGGCTAGGACTCTACACCTCACCTGTATGCTCATGACCTGGAAACAGGAAGGTTTGGTCCAGGACATCTGGGTGTGTGAGGAAAGAGCATGCCATCTGATCTGACATTTCCATGTTTGAGGCTTGATCTTCCTTTCTATAAAGTGAATATGACAGTCCTCTGTCCTCTGCCTGATTTGTTTGATATTATGATATAATGCTGTCTAGAGAGGAAGCATGGAGAGATGCCTCCTCACATGACAAAGTGGAGAGTGTTTCACTGAACAACGTCCGCACCCCCAGCCATAGCTCCTGCTATCCTATTTGCTGGCTCCTGGACTGTTCGTTCACTATGCTATATGTGCCAACTACTGTGGCTGGGCCTGAGAACAGCACTGGCTCAGACAGTGTTATTGTCCTCAGGCATCTGTGCCATCACCAGGGGGAGAGACAAAAACACAGCTGAGAGGCACAGTGGAGTGCCAGGTACAGCCCGGTCACTAGCATGCACCCCCAATCCTGCTCTTCCAGCCCTGCTGACAGCAGCTCCTGCACCTTCAGCCCACCGTGCTCATCAACACTTCCCTGCCCTGCACGTGCTGGAAAACCTCAGAAAACCTTCCCCGAGTCTCCCAAGGAGATGACATCCTTCTGTGCTCCCAGGACAATGGGCACATTCCCTATCATAGCTCCTGGCACATTGTTCTGAAATCAGTTCTTTTTTTCTGACTTGTGCCCCGCAATAGACCTTGCGTCTCTGAGAGCAGGAACGGTGTTACTGCCTTCCCACCGTCTAGTGTGATACCTGCCACATACTGTCTGTACAGTAAGTACCTGCTGGTGTGATGTTTTATATTGAGTTTCCTAATTATAAACCAACCTTACTTCATTCCTTTAATAAATTTCACTTGGTCATGGTTGAGAAAGAAAAAAGTCTGCTAAATGAATGGGAGAAAAAGTGAAAATTAGTCCTCCAACCAGACACCATAGTGCTGAAAATTACAGTATTAGAAAGGCATCTGGGAGGGTGGAAAGTAACAAAGTATGTTATGTGCATGTATGAAATGTCACAATGAAACCCATTATTATGTTTAATACACACTAATAAGAAAGAAAAAGAGCCAGGCACAGTGGTGCACGCTTGTAATCCCAGCACATACACACACAGAGAGAGAGAGATTTAAGTACGTATATACCTGTCTCCCAGCTCTCTCCATTGAGAGAACTGTAGAAAAGTGGCATCCAGCCTCCTGCCAATGGTAATGAACAGATCCAGTGCCCAAATCTAGGTTTCTAAATATCATACTTGTGATCTGGGGGTATGGCTCAGTGGTATATGAGGACCTAGGTTCAATCCCCAGCAAAATACACACACACACGCACACACACACACCCCCAGGCTTGGTGGCACACGCCCCGTAATCCCAGTGAGTAGGAAGGCTGAGGTAAGAGGATTGCAATTTCAAGGCCAGCCTCAACAATTTAACAAGGCCCTAAGCAATTTAGTGAGACTGTCTCAAAATAAAAAGGGCTAGGTTGACGGGTACGACTGCAATCCCAGCAACTAGGGAGGCTGAGGCAGGAAGATCTCAGTTCAAAGCCAACCTCACCAAACTTAGTGAGAACCTGTCTCAAAATTAAAACAAAAAATAAAAAATAAAAAGGGCTGGGGATGTAGCTCATTGGTAAAAGCCACTCTGGGTTCAATCCCCAGTAACAGCAAATGAACAAACACCATTTTCCGAAAGGACTGACTCTACGTCAGAGGGAGAGAAATTGCAAGATGAGACTAAAATCTCATACTAGAAAACAAAGAAATACTGCAAGAATGATGGAGCCGTGTGGAAAAGATATAAAAATCAGCTTGAAGTACTTTCACTGTACAAATGAGGGACCATTTAAGCATTTGTACAGGAAGGGTTGGAATAGATGACAGTCCCTGAACACAATAAAAAATCATGAGTCCAAGCTGAGTATGGTGGTGCACACCTGTAATCTCAGCAGCTCGGGAGGCTGAGACAGGAGGATCGCAAGTTCAAAGCCAGCCTCAGCAACAGAGAGGCGCTAAGCAACTCAGTGAGACCCTGTCTCTAAATAAAATACAAAACAGGGCTGAGAATGTGGCTCAGAGGTTGAGTGCTCCTGAGTTCAATCCCTGGTACCAAAAAAAAAACTATGTGTCCATACTGATGTATATCAATAAATGAATACATTGAAAGTTTGCTAAGAAATGAGATACTTATATATTTTCAAAATATTTCCACCCAAACATTTATTAATTATAAAGTTACTTTACAGTAGAAAGGCTTGGCAGGCTCTACTTTAATCAAGAAATCAGAGTGAACGGCATCAGTAATGGGACAAATCAATGTCTTATGCTACCTGATAGGGTACAATCAAAATACAGTATCACTTCTGCAATATTCCTGTCAGCGATGCATAACTGGAATCTAATCATGATGAAGCATCAGACAGGCCCAAATTAAAGATTATTCTACAAAATAAATACCCTGTATACTTTCAAAATGTCAAGGTCACAAAAGCTAAGAATTGTTCCAGACTGAAAAAGAGACTAAAGAGATATAACAAAAGGCACCATGTAATCTGCACTGGATATATTTAAAAGACATTATTGAGACACTAGGCAAATTGGAGCAGGGGTTGAGGATGAGACCATAAAGATGAATCATTGTTAATGTCCTCATTTGGGTGGTTATGCTGTGGTTATGCAAGAGAATGTCCTTGTACAGGTAATACACACTGGGGTATTCAAGAGTGATGGTTCTGAGCATGGTGGCTCATGCCTATAATCCCAGGGACTCTGAGAGGCTAAGTCAGGAAGGTTTCAAATTCAAGGTCAACTTTAGCAATTTAGCGAGGCCCTAAGCAACTTAGTGAGACCCTGACTCAAAATAAAAAACAAAAAGCAAGGGCTGGGGATATGGCTCAGTGGTTAAGTGCCCCTGGGTTTAATCCCCAGTATCCAACACTCCCCCCTCCCCCCCCAAAAAAGAGTGATTGGGCACCAAATTGGCTACTTTCTTATAAATGGTTCATGAACAAAAAAGTGCTTTGTGCTGGGCACGGTGGTGCGTGCCTATAATCCCAGCCACTTGGGAGGCTAAGGCAGGAGGATCGCGAGTTCAAAGCCAGCCTCAGCAACAGCGAGGTGCTAAGCAACTCAGTGAGACTCTGTCTCTAAATAAACTACAAAATAGGGCTGGGGATGTGGTTCAGTGGTCGAGTGTCCCTGAGATCAATCCCTGGTACCAAAAAAAAAAAAAAAAAAAAGGCTTTGTTCTATACTTCAATTTTTTTCTATGGTTGAGATTTTTTTATTTTAAAATATAAAAATAATACAGAGAGTTGTAACAAGTTGAAGAATGCAGTCAAAGAAAGCTAATATTCACTTGTCCCTCCCAATTCTAGTCCCCTTCCTAAGGAAACGATTGTTGCCAGTTTCATGTGTACCTTTCCAAACTTTCATGTATAATCATCTAAACACATAAAATGGGAAGTTTACATGTATGATGATATCATATCTCATTGTGTCAGCTATTAACTTTATTCAGTGTTCTTCACTGAACAGAAATCCTTAATTTTTGTAACAAAATTTATTTTGAAATAATTTTAGACTTGGAGAAATACTGTGACAATGAATTCTGCTCTTCCCTCAATCAGATTCCCAAAATGTGAATATTTGTCACATTAGTTTTATCTCCTCTGTGTGTGTGTCTGTATGTGTGTGTATATGTAGCCTAAACTATTGAAGAGTAAGTTGTAGACAAAATCTTCCTTTATTTCTAAATACCCTAATATATATTATCTTCTAATAACAAGAATTCTCCCTAAAAAACCAAAATGCAGTTATCAAACTCAAGATATATGCATTAGCTGGGCACGGTGGCGCACACCTGTACTCCCAGCACTTTGGGAGGCTGAGACAGGAGAATCATGCGTTCAAAGCCAGCCTCAGCAACCGTGAGGCGCTAAGCAACTCAATGAGACTCTGTCTCCACATAAAACACAAAATAGAGTTGGGGATGTGGCTCAGTGGTCGAGCACCCTTGAGTTCAACCCCCAGTACCAAAAAAATAAAAATAGATATATGTATTGATGCACTGCTAATATCTAATCTATAGAGTTTATTCAAATTTGACCAATTGTACTACTAATTTCTATCAAATGGAAAAAGGAAAAATTAGGGAGGAAGTCAGGATCCAATCCAGGGTTCCATGTTGCATTTAAAATTGTGTCTCAGGCTGGGGTTGTGGCTTGGTGGTAGAGCACTTGCCTGGCACATGTGAGGCACTGGGTTCAATCCTCAGCACCACATAAAAATAAATAAAAATAAAGATATTGTGTCCATTTATAACTAAAAAAAATAAAGTTGTGTCTCTTCAGCCTCCTTTGGAACAATTCTTCAGTCTTTGCTTATCTTTCATAACCTTGACATTTTGGAAAAATACCAGACATTTGGTCATTTGGGTTAGTCTGGTGTTTCCCCATGATTAGATTCAGGCTGTACATTTTTGGCAGGAACACCACAAAAGTGATGTGTACCTTCTCAGTGCATCTTATCAGGAGGCATGTGATGCCAATTTATCCCATTACTGGTGATGTTAACTTTGATTACTTGGGTAAAGTGGTGTCTGTCAGGGTCCTATGCTACAAATTACTATTTTCCCTCTGTAATTAATAAATATCCTGTGGACAAGAAATACTTAATTTCTATGCAATCAAAATCATCAATGTTTTGCAACAATAATCTGTTCTTTTGATGTTTTGATCTTTTCCCTGTCCTAGGTAACTGATTTTCTGCTTTTTTCTTTTTTCTTTTCTTTTTTTTTTGATGATCCAGCCCAGGGACCCACACATCTAGACAAGCACTCTACCATTGAGCTACACCCCTCAGCCTCCTACAACTTTTAAAAAATTAATTGTATAGTTATTTTTTCTTACTTAGGTCTTTAAGACATCTAGAATTCACCTTTGTATGTGCTATTGTATAGGGAAATAGTTCTCATCTTGCTCCATATAGTAAGCCAGTTTTTCCAACATTATCTACTAAACAACCTATCATTTCCTCAGTGATGGTGGTGCTACATTTATTACATATTGTATGTTCTCATTTATATTATATTATATATGGATCAGTTCTGTATTAGTCTCTTTGCTCTTATACCAGTACCATTCTGTGGTTTTTGTTTGTTTGTTTTTTGTTTCTGGTAATAGAGATTAAATCCAGGAGTGCTTAACTACTGAACCACATCCCCAGCCCTTTTTGTATTTTTTTATTTTGGGACAGGATCTCAATGAGTTGCTGAGTGCGTCACTAGGTTGCTGAGATTGGCTTTGAACTTGCAATCCTCCTGCCTCAGCTTCCCAAGTGGCTGAGATTACAGGCGTGCGCAACCATGCCTGGCTACCATGCTGTTTTGATTACTGTAGCCTTGGAGTATATCTTGACATCTGATAGGGAAAGACTGACTCTATTTTTGTAATATATTGACTTTGTTCATTTTTGAAATTTCTTTCTCCATATAAATACTGGAGTAAGTTTTTTACATTTTTCAGAAAATCCTCACAAACTTGAATTAAGATTGCATTAAATGTATACATTAAGTAGGAAAAACTAACATCATTAGTTATTAAACCATTCCATCCAAGACACTAGAGTTTCTTTTTACTTCATTTGGATCACTTCTAAGAACTTTTGAGTTTTAATCTTTTCTTATATAGTCTTAAGTAAATTCTCTGATTCTTTATAGTTATGTCATATTATTACATTTTCTAGTTGATTATAAGTGCTATAGAGATATGTTATTGGTTTTTGTAGATTAGTCTTTTTTTAAATACTTTTTTTAGTTGTAGATGGACATAATATCTTTATTTTATTTATTTCTGTGTGGTGCTGAGGATTGAACCCTCACGCATGCAAGGAAAGTGCTCTACCACTGAGCCACAGTCCCAGCCCCTGTAGTCTTGTATCAGGCTACCTTGATGAATTCTCTTACAAGTAACAATAGCTTATTTTATTGGTTTATTGGTTTATTTTATAGCTTATTTTATTGATTTATATAGCTATATATATAGCTTTATTGATTTATAAGCTATATATATAGCTTATTTTATTGATTTTATTGGTATTTTTGAGATATTGATATTGATATTGGATCACTGTCCAATTATGATTTTATGCATACAAACATGTATCTATAAATATTTGTATATGTCACTATCTTTCTCTATAGTAAGCTATTCATGAGTTCACACTAATGGCTCCAACTCCAATCCATGACTCATGGATCATTCTAACCTTTTCCCCTTGCTCATCTATAACCCCCCATTCCAATGTTAAGACATCTAGTTCGCCTGGCATGGTGGCATATGCCTGTAATCCCAGTGTCTCGGGAGGCTGAGGCAGGTGCACATATGGGCAATTTGGCAAGACTCTGTTTCCAAATAAATGATGATGATGACAATGATCATGATAATAAGAAGGGCTGGAGGCGTAGCTCAGTAGTAAAGCACCCTGGGTTCAATCCTCAGTATAGGGGGCGGGACGGGAGAGAAAGTAAGGAAGGGAGGGAGGGCACCTGGCTCCCACCACGCACCATTCATTTATTTAATTGTTCAAATCCAGCATACATGAATGTATGTTAACCCATTTCCTCGTGGGAAACAACTTTGTCAAGTAGAGTTCTTTTACCTTTAGTCTCACAGACTATGTATTTCCAGAGTAACTTAGGTCAGCACCATTCTCCATTCTTCTTCAGTAAAGTCTTTTCATACATATGTAATACAGCTGGAGTCTTTTGCCACATTCTGCATTCCATCCTAAGATCTCTCATTCTCATGAATGATTTTTTAAAATTGTATAAACATAACAGTTCACTTTTTGTGCTGGAAATATTGATGGGTTTGACAAATGCATAAGATCATATATCACCTGTTACATTATCATGCAGAATAACTTCAGTGCCCCCCAAGTCCCCTATGTTTCACCATTCAACCCTCATCATACCTTCTCCCCATACTCAATAATTTTGTTTATCATCTTTTTTTTTTTTTTTTTTGTAGATGGACACAATGTCTTTATTTTATTGCTCTGTATGTGGTGCTGAGGATCGAACCCAGGGCCTCACGCATGCGAAGCAAGCGCTCTACCGCTGAGCTACAATTCCAGCCCCTTGTTTATCATCTTTATAAGTTTTGCTTGTTCCATGATGTCCTATAAATGAAATCATACAGCGTGTAGCCTTTTCAGACTAACTTCTTTCACTTAGCAATATGCATTTAAAATCATCCATGTATTTGTGTGGTTTGATAGCTCATACCTTTATATTGCTGAAAGGTATTTTGTTATATATGTTTATTTTATTTTATTTTGGTACTGAGAATTTTTTTATTTTTTTTAATTGTAGATGGACACAATATCTTTATTCCATTTATTTATTTTTATGTGGTGCTGAGGATCGAACCCAGTGCCTTCCACACACGAGGCAAGCGCTCTACCATGGAGCCACAATCCCAGCCCCAGGTACTGAATATTGAACTCAGAGGTACTCGACCACTGAGCCACATTCCCAGCCCTATTTTGTGTTTTGTGTAGAGACAGGGTCTCACTGAGTTGCTTAGCGCCTCGCCGTTGCTGAGGCTGGCTTTGAACTTGTGATTCTCCTGTCTCAGCCTCCCAAAGTGCTAGGATTACAGGCGTGCGCCACCGTGCCCGGCTTTATTTTATTTTTAATGTTATTGTATTTTTTATATCTTTATTTTATTTGCTTATATTTATGTGGTGCTGAGTATCAAACCCAGTGCCTCACGCATGCTAAGCAAGCGCTCTACCACTAAGCTACAGCCCCAGCCCCCATTTTATTTTTTAATCTATCAGTTTACAAGGATAGTATGCTAAAATCTCTAACTGTATTTGTTGTCAAATTTAGTTCTTGCTGACCAACTAGCAATTTTTTGATACTGTGGTCATAGATTCATATGTTTGTGACAGATGGATCCTATTTTTTTATTGTTCTTTTTGTAAGTATAAATATAATATGTCATTCTTATTATCTCTCTCTATAATATATATTATATATAATAATATAATATAACATATATATATAAAATAATAGAATATAAATTATTTTTTGTTTCTTGATACGCACACACACAATTTTTTTCTTTACATTCTACTTAGTCAGATACTAATATTGCTACCGAAGCTTTCCTTAGGTTATATTTTCCTCTTATATGTCTTTCTTTTCTTTTTCTTTCACTGGTACTGGGAATTCAAACCAGGAATGCTCTACCACTAAGCCACATCCCAAGTCCTTTTATTTCTTTTATTTTGAGACACACAAAATAAAAGGTTTTGCTAAGTTGCTCAGGTTGGCCTCAAGCTTGTGATCCTCCTGCCTCAGTCTCCTGAGTGGCTGGGATTGTAGGTATGCACACTGCACCAGCTACTCCTATACCTTTCCCCATCATTTTCAACTCTATGTTTGCCTCTTAAAGGCAACATCTAGGTTTTGTTCTTTAATAGAAATTCTCTTTTGTTTTAGAGAGTCTTTGTTTGGAGACAGGATCTCTTTAAGTTGCCCAGGCTGGGCTCTAGCTCATGGTCCTCTAGCCTTAGCCTCCCAAGTAGCTGGGATTATCTGCATGTACCACTAGAGAATCTCTCTTTTTTTTGGTACCGGGGATTGAACTCAGGGGTACTTGACCACTGAGCCACATCCAAGCCCTATTTTGTGTTTTATTTATAGACAGTATCTCACTAAGTTGCTTAGCACCGCACCTTTGCTGAAGCTGACTTTGAACTTGTGATTCTCCTGTCTCAGCCTCCCAAAGTGCTGGGATTACAGGTGTGTGCCACCATGCCTGGAGAGAATCTCTTTTAATGTTTAACCCATTTATAATTATATATGTCCTGTTATTTTATGACTTAATTCTCCCTTATTGTGTTTCTTTTCCATTTATTGTGTTTCATATTGTTTCTTTTTCTCCATTTCCTTATTTCCATAGAGTAGAGTTTTAAAAGCCTTATGTTTATGGTATGGTGATGGTCCTCAGACCTATGTGCATGTTTACTTTTCCCTGCTGATTGATGATTGATTGATTGATTTTCTTTCTTTCTATTTCTCTTTTTCTGTGTGTATGTATGTATGTTCTGGGTATTGAATTCAGGGCACTCTATCACTGAATTACATCTCCAGCGTTTTTTAATTCTTTTATTTTGACACAAGGTCTACGTTACTGGGACTGGCCTCAAACTTTTGATGCTCCTGCCTGAACTTCCTAAGTCATTGGGATGGCATGGGCCACCAGCTCTTCTTTTTTTTCAATTGAACCCAGGGGTGCTTGACCACTGAGCAACATCCCAGCTCTTTTTATTTTTTATTTTGAGACAGGGTCTCACTAAGCTGCTTAAGGCCTTGCTAAGTTGTTGAGACTGGCCTTGAACTTCCATCCTCCTGCCTAAGCCTCCCAAATTGCTGGGATCACAGGCATGCACCACTGCAACCAGTAGAGCCCAGTTCTTTACTTTATACACTGTTTCTGGTCCTTGACCTTTTTTTTTTTTTGTACTGTGGATTGAACCCAGGTGCATTTATCACTATGCTACATTCCCTAGTCTTTTTTATTTTGAGACAGGGTCTCACTAAATTGCTGAGGTTGGCTTTGAACTTGTAACCCTCCTGCTTCGGCCTCTTGAGTCACTGATATTACAGGTGTACACCACCAGCGCAGCACCTTTTTCTTTTTTAAGACAACAATAAGTTTCAACAAAGCCTAAAGTAAGATAGTTCCCATATATTTTGCAACAGCTCTTGGATTTATATCTCTTTGTATCTGAATACTTCTTCCAACAGTATTTTCGTGTGGATATTTATATGACAGAACTTGGGCAGCCTTGATGTTTCTGAGAATGTTTTTTATTTTGTCTTCATGTTTGAATGGTAATTTGGCTAGATATAAAATTCTTGTTTAGAATCTCCTTCAACTAACCCTTGAAAGTATTATTGTGCTGTTTTCTTGCCATTAGTATTATTTAAAATAACTACTTAAAATACTTAAAAGCAGACAAGTGCAGTGGCTTATATCTATAATCCCAGCTGCTCAGGTGGCGGATGCAGGAGGATCACGAGTTCAAAGCCAGCCTCAGCAATGGTGAAGTGCTAAGCAACTCAGTGAGACCCTGTCTCTACATAAAACACAAAACAGGGCTGGGGATGTGGCTCAGTGGTTGAGTGCCCCTGAATTCAATCCCCGGTACCCCCACCCCCAACACACAAAAAATACTTAAAAGTATTACTTTATTTATGTGAATTAATCCTTATTCCATTGTAGCTATTCTACAATTTCATCAAATGTTTGTCCAAACATTTTTGGATTTTTCTTTTACCTATATTCTTAGATTTCCTTTAGTATTTCTACTTGTTTTTGTTTCTCTTTGTTTCCTTCTATTTAAGATTCTAAGGATCTTTTCAATCAGAAGTTACTTGTTTTTATTTTGTTCTGAGAAATTTATCTCCATTATTTCTTTTCTCCTTTTAATGTCTCTCTCTGGGATATTTCTATTATCTGAATGTTCAGACATTTATGTCTAGCCTTTATATCTGTGAATTCGTATTTTCTGTCTGTATCCTTTCATATTGTTTTATGAAAGAATTCCTCAATCTGAACTTCCAACTCATTACTTTGTTTTTCAGATATTTCCATCTTGCTATTTTTATTTATTTATTTTTGGTAGTGAGAATTGAACTCAGGGGCACTCAACCACTGAGCCACATCCCCAGCCCTATTTTTTATTTTACTTAGAGACAGAGTCTCACTGAGTTACTTAGCACTTCACTTCTGCTGAAGCTGGCTTTAAACTTGCCTCAGCAAATCCTCCTGCCTCAGCCTCCTGAGCCACTGGGATTACAGGTGTGTGCCACCATGCCCAGCTTTCATCTTGTTATTAATCCCATCTATCATGTTCTTTATTTTAATTGTAGTTTTCATACTAAGAGGTCCTACAATCATTAATTGAAACCCCTTGGGCCCACATATTTTTCAGAATTCTGAACATTTCAAATTTTAGAAAGTTAAGGCAAAAATAATCTAATGTAATACTGGGATTTGGAATACTATCCTATAATCAGATATATTACTTCTGCAGCAAAGCATGAAGATTCACACTGAATGAGATAATTACTACTATAAATAGTCCCTTGTCAGCTGGTCAAGGTGGTGCAAGCCTGTGATTCCAACACTTAGGGAGGCTGAGACAGGAGAATCGTGAGTTCAAAGCCAGCCTCAGCAATGGCGAGGCGCTAAGCAACTCAGTGAGACCTTGTATCTACATAAAAGACAAAATAGGGCTGGGGATGTGGCTCACTGGTCGAGTGCCCCTGAGTTTAATCTCCAGTACCCCCCAAAAAAATAGTCCCTTGTCAGTTCAGATTTTGTCATTCAATGAGTTGTCCTAAAATGTACTTTTTGTAAATTCTGGAATTTCAGAGGTTTTGTTTGTTGATGGTTGATAAGGGATTATGGATTAGTACTTACAAGTATTTATTTGTTGAAGGATTTCCTGCTATTGTTTTATATTGCTAACATGTTTCTTTCTTTCCTTACATATTTATCAAAATGTATTCTAAATTCTTGATTGTATTCTAAATTCTAAATTCTTGACCTGTTTTGTGCCTTTTTTTTTTTTTTTTTTTTTTTTTTTTTTTTTTTTTTTTTTTTTTTTTTTTTTTTTTTTTTGGTGCCAGTCCTAGGAATCAAAGCCAGGACTCTGTGAATGTTGGGCAAGTGCTCTACAGCTGAGCCACACCCCAGGAAGGTCCATCTGTTTTAATAGTTCTACTTTTGTGTGTGTGTGTGGTGCTGGGGATTGAACCCAGGGCCTTGTGCATGCAAGGTAAGCACTCTACCAACTGAGCTACATCCCCAGCCCTTAATAGTTCTACTTTAAAAAATTTTTTTTAATTTTATATGGACACAATATCTTATTTATTTTTATGTGGTGCTGAGGATTGAACCCAGTGCCTCACACACTAGGCAAGCACTCTACCACTGAGCTACAACTGCAGCTACAATAGTTCTACTTTGAAAGTATAATCTGTCCAGTTTTGTTTCCTTTCATATGGGTGTCTGGTTGTTTCTCCCTCAGTGTCTGGTTATTTGGGACTGGGATTTTTTATTCCCCTGGAGTCTCAGCAACTCTGTCTAATACAGGTACTGGGAAATCTGAAGGCTGTGTCACCCCAGCCTGTGGCAGTCCTGGTGATCCAAGAAGTGGAAGGAAAGAGCCCTATGGTGGACAGCAGCACACACTCACAATGCATTACTCCCCTGGCTGCCACATACCCCGTAAGCCCTTAGGGATAAGCAGGAAGGGAGAAGGCAACTGGGGTTTTGAAAAGAAGAAACAAAGTCACTACCAACAATCCAGTCCCTTTCTGTTCTTATCAAATTCTCTCTTTGCAAGGCTTTTGCTGGGGCTGGGATTGTAGCTCAGTGGTAGAGTGCTTGCCTCGCATGCGTGAGTCACTGGGTTTGATCCTTGGCACCAGGTAAAAGTAAATAAATGAATAAAATAAAGATCCATCAACAACTAAAAAAAATATTTAAAACAATGACTGAGGATGTACTCCTAGGTAAAGTATTCCTGGCTTCAATCCTTGGTACTCCAAAATGATGATGATGATTTAAAAATAAAATAATTAAAAGGGCTGAGATAGAATGCCTCTAGGTTCAATCCCCAGTACCTCAAAAAATTATAAATTAAATGAAACTAGATAATGGTGATGATTGCATAATATTGTGAAAGTACTTAATATCATTAATGAAAAATTTTACATTATGTGTATTTTGCCACAATAAAAATGATGACTTTTATATATAAATATGATAAAATCCTTTTCCTTTCCTTCCCATTCTTTCCCCTCCCCTCTTCTCCCCTTCTCTGCCCTTCCCTTCCTTTTTGAAGTGGACTGTTGCCCAGGATGGGCTCAAACTTGTAATCCTCAGCCTCAGCTACAGGTGTGTGTGCCACCATCTCCTGGGTCCTGAGCCTGTCACACTACATTGCAGATCTGGACTGTGAGCCTCTATAATTGCATGAGCCAATTCCTTATTTTATACACATATGTACACACATAGGCTCTCTCGCATGCACTCTCTCTTCTCTCTCACACACTAATTTAGCACCTTACTCAGATGTTCAAAGTTAACGTGACCAGTTATATTAACTAACACCTACCATACCGATGTGGTATAGTGAGAATAATTAATCACTTATGCAGTATTCCTGCCAAAAGTTCATATCCTGATTCTAATTGTGAAGAAACAGAAGACAAACCTAAACAGAGGGACGTTCTAGAAAGTAACTGGCTAATACTCTTAAAAAAAATAACAGTGTTTGGCTGGATGCAGTGGTGTGTGCCTGTAGTCCCAGCTACTTGGGAGGCTGAGGTGAAAGGATCACTTGAACCCATGAGTTTGGAGCCTGCCTGGGCAACAATAAGGAATGTGTGTGTGTATATATATATATATATACATATATATCCCAAGGCTTCACCATCAAGCCAGTACACAGAAGAGGGCCCTGGAGGTCCAAGGCCCTCAATATATATATTGAGGGGAGGAGGAGAGAAGGAAAAAGAAAAAAGAAAAGAAAAACCTTAGCCTTCCAATTGGGAGGAAACTCTGGGGCTGAAGGTCTAGCTTAGCGGCAGAGTGCTTGCTAGGCATGCACGAGGCCCTGGCTTCAATCTCCAAAACTGTGCAAAATATAAAAATAAAATCAGGGGGCTGAGATTGTAGCTCAGTGGTAGAGCGCTTGCCTTGCATGCGTGAGGCCCTGGGTTCGATCCTCAGCACCACGTACAAAGCAATAAAATAAAGACGTGTCCATTTACAACTAAAAAAATATTTAAATAAATAAATAAATAAAATCAGGAAAGACAAAAAGAATGAGAAAGCAGCCAGGCACGGTGGCTCACGCTTGTAATCTCAGCACTTAGGGAGGCTGAGACAGGAGAATCAAGTTCAAAGCCAGCCTCAGCAACGGCGAGGCGCTAAGCAACTCAGTGAGACCCTGTCTCTACATAAAACACAAAATAGGGCTGGGGATGTGGCTCAGTGGTCAAATGCCCCTGAGTTCAATCCCCAGTACAAAAAAAAAAAAAAAAAAACCAGAATGAGAAAGTGTTTCCAACAGAAGACTCTAAAGAGAACTATTAACTAAATGCAATGTGTGATCCTGGATTGGATGGGGGCAGGGATAGTTATGCAAAACATTTTTGCAGCCGTTAGTGAAACTGACATATTGACTAGTATTGTTTCCATATGTTTCTTGAATTTGACAGCTATCATAAGAGTATGTCCCTGTTCTTAACTGGAGTGTTTAGGGGTAAAGAGAGACATGATGTGTACAACCTGTTTTCAAATGGTTCAGGAAAAAATATTCTTGTGACTTTTGTTTTGAGATTATTTCCAAATAATTTTTGAAACGAATAACTTTTGAAATCATTTCCAAATAAGAAGTTTAAAACATCATTGTATAACTGTTTGATGTCTTCCATGAAGAGAAGAGCCCATCACTATCTTGTTTCCTGCTGTAGCTTGAACTTTAGCACATAATATATTCCAAGAAGTGTTTATGGAGTGAATGGATGATGGAATGAAGCCAGCTTCCAATCTGGGCTTCAGACAGGGGCTAGGACTTTGGAAATCAAGATTTAGATATGTTGGGGCTGGGGTTATGGCGCAGTGGTAGCGCGCTCGCCTAGCACGTGGGAGGCACTGGGTTCGATCCTCAGCACCATATAAAAATAAAATAAAGATATTGTGTCCATCTACAACTAAAAAATAAATATTAAAAAAAAGATTTAGATATGCAAAAGACAAAACCCCTCTGTTTCTCTAGGCCTATCTTTTTCTGAGCTCAACTCTGAGAGTATATCTGCTTCTGAAGTTCAGGGAAACGAGACCACATTCTAAAAGGCAGGGAGGCAACCCTTGAGCAGAAGACAAAGGGGCTGTGCTTTGCAACAAGGTGACCCATCTGACTGTCATTTTCTCTTCTGTTTCCTTTTAGGAGATTCCTTTAGGGAATTGAACTCAGGGCCTCAGGCATGCTAGACAAATGCTCTACCACTCAGTTACATCCCTAATCCCCATGGTCATTTTCTAAGGCTGTTTCCCTCAGGTTTATTACCCCACTCCCTGCATCGCCACTACCCTTGGAAAAGTTATTGCCATGTTCTAGCCCCCACACCTGGGCAGTGTTGTCCTGAGGGACAAGTTGGAATCTTCCCTCTAACACCAGATCAGAGGAGAAGCAGCAGCCCACAGGCCAACCTGGGGGTGACTGAGGTAGGTATGTGGATGCTCTGAATAGGGGACCTCAGGAGCCCTGCTGTCTGCTCCACAAGGAGATTAGACAACTGGTACAATCTTGGTTTTCCTCACACCATCACTTAGCCAAAATATACTGGGCATCTACTGTGTGCCAGGCCCTATCCTATGCAAGGAAGCCACTTCGTGGGATCCTACCTGCTCAGGAGGAGAACATGAGCCCAGCTTCAACCACCCATTCTTTGGCCCTCCAGGGCTCTCTTCTGTGTACTGGCTTGATGGTAATGCCCTGGGTTCAAACCCCAGTGCTGCAAAGAATAATAATGAAAAGAAAGAAAGCCAGCCAGCAAGTCATATTGGGGCTGAGGATGTAGCTCAGTAGTAGAACATGTGCTGAAAGTGCTCAAGGCCCTGAGTTCAATCTTCAGCACCAAAAAATAAATACATAAATCAGTATATAAATAAAAGAGAAAGCTACACTGTCTAGCCATCCCACAATGTGTACATATTTCAAAACAACATGTTATATGCAAGAACTATGCAATATTTATTTGTTAATTAAAAAATAGTTTTGCCAGATGTGGTGGTACATGCCTGTAATCCCAACTATTTGGAAGTCTGAGTTGGGACACCCTGGGACGTCCCAGTGCGGTTCAACATCTCTGGCAATTAGAGAAATGCAAATTAAAACTACACTGAGGTTCCATCTCACTCCAGTCAGAATGACAATTTTCAAGAATACAAGTAACAAGCTGGGTGCGGTGGCTCAAGCCTGTAATCCCAGCACTTAGGGAGGCTGAGACAGGAGAATCGTGAGTTCAAAACCAGCCTCAGCAATGGCGAGGCACTAAGCAACTCAGTGAGACCCTGTCTCTACATAAAACACAAAATAGGGCTGGGGATGTGGCTCAGTGGTGGAGTGCCCCTGAGTTCAATCCCTAGTACCAAAAAAAAAAAGAATACAAGTAACAATAAATGTTGGCGAGGATGTGGGGAAAAAGATACACTCATACATTGCTGGTATGACTGCAAATTAACCATAATGGAAAGCAGTATGGAGATTTCTCAGAAAACTTGGAATGGAACCACCATTTGACCCAGTTATCCCACTCCTTAACTCCTATCCAAAGGAGTTAAAATCAACATACTATAATGACACAGCCACATTAATGTTTATAGTAGCTCAATTCACAATAGCTAAGCTATGGAACCAACCTAGGTACCCTTCAATAGATGAGTGGATAAAGAAAATGTGGTATATATACACAGTGGAATATTTCTCAGCCATAAAGAAGAATGACTATGACATTTGCCAGTGAATGGATGGATCTGGAAACTATCATGCTAAGTGAAGTAAGACAGTACCCCCAAAACAAAGGTTGAATGCTTTCTCTAATAGGTAGATGCTAACCCACAACAATATAGAGGCCGTGAGGGAAGGAATAGACATTCAGTAGATTAGACAATGGGGAATGGAGGGAAGGTGGAGGGACAGGAAAAAGAAAGAAAGTGTAATGAATTTGACATAGTTTTCCCATATATGAAAACAACACAGTAAATACCACCATCATGTACATCCCTAAGAGTGGGACTCTAACTAGAATAAGATATATTCCATGCTTGTATAATTATATAAAAATGGATCTACTGTCATATATAACTAAAAAGAACCAATAACAAAATTCCCAGTGGAGGGAGGCAGGAGAGAATGAAACAAGAAAGTGGGGCCTGGGAGTATGTGTCTATAGTTCCAGCTATTGAGATAGGGGAATGGGACTGTGGTGGCAGAATCACTTAAGCCTAGGAATTCAAGGCCAGAGTGGGCAACATAGTAGGACCTCATCTTAAATAAATGAATGAATAAATAATAATTTACAAAGAAAGCCATAT